>JAJLXE010000011.1:0-96117 GCA_030571095.1 Hansenula sp. yHMH451
AGTCCAAACTAAGGGTATTTTGACCATCGCGAATGAGTTCTGTAAGATGAAAATGGGGCTTCTGGAAGCGATAGTAGGAGGTAGGGAGGCCGGATTGGAGAGTTAGAGGGTGTTTTGAATGACTGGGTCCCTAATGTTTATAAGGAGATTTGTTCATTCTCAGAATTTGGAATATTCCTTGGGAAGGAGGATGTGATATAAATAGTTACAAAGATAATGCTGCATAGGGAGTGGTCATGAAAAAGCGGCCAATTAAAAACCCGTAGTTTACTATTTCACTTGGTGTGGTCCGATTTCTCCTTGTCATTCATACCTAAAGACTTGGTTCTGACTTCTGGGTTCTCTAGATATGGTTGATATAATATAGTAGGTGCCAAGTTACCCCTACATTCTTGAACCTCGAGGGTTGATCTCTTATTGTTTTTGCCTCACAGACGACGTTCTTCAATTCAACCAGCGAACCCGGTGTACTCTCTATACATATACCTCAGTACAGTGAGATACACCGGCACCACCTCTATTCACCAAAAGCCATATTCAACCACAATCTCAGCACAATATCTACAACGTGTTTACCAAAAGAACGAATCCAATTGGCCAATGGAGGCTCGTGACCCGTGCCACTTTTGGCAGACCATGTTGTGGCACTTACCGTGTTGTACCGAAAAAGAAAATTTCAAGAAATCGAGTTTTAATTTTCATTGATATAATGGTTGATTGATCCCAAAATAATCCAGTTGTAACTTGATTTTGGTTGTGTGTCTGTTGAGCTAAAAATTTTGAGTCATATTTTCCTATTACCATTTGGCCAACGAGTCTCATAGCTATCATTACATTACACAGTAGTCAACGAGAGAAATACTACCGCTTTCCATTCATTAATTGCCAGGTCATTGGAACTCCGATAACAATTGACAACAATAGAAATTCCCAACAGTTTTCAATATCAGCAATATTTACCCCACTCCTATATTATGATGTTAACCAAGGTGATACTGTCCTCCATATATATACTTGGATCGTTGGGCGCTCTGCCAATTGACGACGTTGAAGTGAAAGGCTTGGCCACCTCACCTCATTCCGTTCAAATCGGGTTAATCAAGAGAGATATTCCAGCTGAAATCGAAGGTGTTGCTGATTCTGATTCCATACCTATCGAAGATCAAGGTCGTTCTAGTGACATTTCATCTGCTGTTTCTAAGCTAAGTACAGATCTCAAAACAGGTGAATATGAAACTTTATCTGAAAAGGACACCGGGAGTCCAGCAATTTCAACAGATGAAGGTGATACAAAGAGCAAATCCCCATTAATCATGGCCATCTCAATGATTGTCGTTTCGGAAATTGGTGATAAGACATTTTTAATCTCTGCCTTGATGGCCATGCGTCATTCAAGAATCTTAGTTTTCACAGCTTCATTTGCTTCATTGGCCGTAATGACTGTTCTATCTGGTATTGTTGGACATGCTTTACCAACATTGATTTCCCAAAGAGTCACCCAATTTTTGGCCTCTGGGTTATTTGTCATTTTTGGTTTCAAGTTAACAAGAGAAGGTCTTGCTATGTCAAAAGATCTTGGTGTTGATGAAGAGTTGGCTGAGGTTGAAGAAGAATTGGAAGTTACTGATATTAATCATGAAATGAATGATCTAGAGTCAGGTCCACATAACAACCGTCAGCGCCGCCCTTCAAATCCAAACATGGAAAAGGAAGTCAAGTTGATTAACAGCGTTATGAGTCATTTCAAAGCTGCTTGTGGTTTAATCTTAGATCCAGTATGGATTCAAGTCTTTGTAATGATTTTCCTAGGAGAATGGGGTGATCGTTCTCAAATTGCCACTATCGCCATGGCAGCAGGTTCTGATTATTGGTCAGTTATCATGGGTGCCATAGTTGGTCATGGTCTTTGTACTGCTGCTGCTGTTGTTGGCGGGAAAATGTTGGCATCAAGAATTAGTATGAGAACGGTTACATTGGGTGGTGCTTTCGCATTTTTCATTTTTTCAATTTTATATTTCCTAGAAGCTTGGAATAACGCTGATTCTTGATCTCAACTTCAAAGTGTCAAACATATCAAATAGTTAAAGGACCGTTCTACAAAAGTATAAGGGATCCGTGTAAATTACATAGAATAATAGAAGTGAGTCAGGGAGACAGTTCAAACGAAGAAGAAGTCTACGAATATTGAATCATCAGGTTTGTACACCATTTATTTAAGCCGGAATATCATTTACCGAGTTCAATCAGAATTTGTTGTAGATCCATTAATTTTTTTCAATTTCTGTACTCTTTCTCGAAGTAACTTCCCTATAGCTTCATTTGTCCTGCTTTCCAGTATATCCAGTTTTGGTTGCAAATCCCTCATGAAATCACTATTTGCTTTCTTTCTCCTTATTTTGAGGTTTCCCTCATTTCCAGTTTGTGATTCAAATCCAAGTTGAACAGATTTGGATAATTTTGCCAGTATCTCATTTTGAATCTTCAAAGAGACTGCTTCAACGGTTTCAGAATTTTCATCAAGAACTGTAGGTGGAGCATCAAATCCCTTTATGTGGTCTTGAGTTTGTCTATCAAAATTTCTCGATATCAAAAGACTATCGCTGGGCGTTAGTAGAGGACATCTCGTTCAGTGAGAATCAAAATCAACATACCTTTCTGTTGTTTGTTTCTTCAACTGTTGTTGATCTAGCTTATTTCCTTCATTTTGCTGGCTACTAGTGTCTGGTTTTCTCTTATTTCTCAGAGCTGCTAATCTGCCCTTTCTATCCCCTGCTTGCTGCTCCAATGACATGGCTTTATTCCCTTTTTTGACACAATGCTAATAGTATCTTTTGCTGATGGTTCCCTTCTGATTTTTAGTTTTTTACAACGCTATGCTTTACTGTCCCGTTGGTGATGGCAGTACGTGTCAATCTAAAACTTTGCTCTTCCCGCTTATTAGCTGCTTTTCCATATTTCTGGAGTTTTTCTACGGTACTTTGATTATGAGTCTTCTTATTAAGTTAACTTCCGCTACTTGAATTGTTTTCTGGAATTTATACACCAAGTTCTTATGGTATTATTATCTACTTCAAGTCTCTAAAGGACAAGGATTCCCATGGAAAGGTCCTTCCCCATCGAAGAGGTCCGATAATGCCAGATTAAGTCTGAATTAGGAGACAATTTTTAGACAAGCAATATCTTATTTGCGTAATCTGCTCTACAGGTGCTCAGATGCCCCATAAAATCAAATGATTCCTGCTTTGTTGTTGATTCTGAACTTGGCTAATCTACCAATCGTACTCCTAACGTCACAGATGGACCATATATTGGTCTTCTTTGGAAGATTGTTTTATCACCATGATCACATAGCCTTCTTTATAGGCCTCATCGCATATATATCACCAGTATTAGCTATATAGATACTGATATCTGATGTCATTTACTGGACCAATGACGAAAGAAACAGACGTTCGACCCCCGACCCTGGCAAGAAAACAGTCTACTCCTCCACAGTACTCTCTTTACAGATACAAGAACCATTTGGCTGAATCCATTTGGAATATAATTACTGCTTTTTCTATGTTTACTGCTTTTGTAAATCGATAATGATTTTGTTGTAGTGATAGGCACCCGGTAAGCACACTCCCTCAACACCTGCTGAAATCTCAAAATGCACCAGTTTTGCTCCCTTCACTTACAAATCATAAGAATTCAGCGACAATTGCCAGATTAACCGTCAGACCATTATCATATCATGTCAATCCCTTACATCAATTCTCCGGATCAACTGAATAACTACTTGAAAACATCAGAAGCCGTTGTTGTTTACTTCACTGCTGTTTGGTGTGCACCATGTCAAGCAATTGCTCCAGTGGTTGAAAAACTTTATAGCGATTTCTCAAACGTTGAGATTCTTAAGATTGATTTGGACTCGAATAAACTGTTAGCCTCTCAAAAGCAAATCACTGCTGTTCCAACTTTGATTTTCTATCATAAAGGTAAGGAAGTTACTAGAGTTCAAGGTGCTAATGTTCAAGCTATAAGCGAAAACATTAAAAAACTAAGTGAATTATCACCAAATGGCACACGCCGTGGCGCTGGTTCTGGAGCCGGTGGCTCTGGTGAACAAAGTGAACAAACAATTGTTGATCCGACAATTGCTAAATATGTTCCTAAAGGTTATCAAGTGTTGAATGATGCTATTTTCTTTGGCCAATTTGAATCATTGAACACAATTTCATATAGAGAAGGAGGTGATGTTAAAAATGCCATTAGATCCAAGCCTGAAAATGTCAATGGTGGCGGGACTGCAATAATTTCAGATGCTGATGAACAAATATTATTACATATCCCATTGACCAACATCGCTAAAGTTTATTCCATATTGATAAAATCTAAAGTTCCTGCAACTGATGGAGAAGTTGAAGTTGATGAAATTCAAAAGCCAACAAAATTGAAAATCTGGACCAATAGAACTAGTATTTTAGGTTTTGAAGATACAGATGGAACTGTTACACAACATGAAGAGGAAATCACAGATTCAACTTGGGATAATAATGGTTGGTATGAGATTAAATTAAAATTTGTTAGATTTCAAAAAGTTTCGAGTGTTGATTTGTTTTTCGAAAGTGAAGATGATGAAAAGCATACATTAATTGATAAGATTATTTTAATTGGTGTGGATGGTGAGAGTAAAAACCAAGGGAAATTAGAGAAGTTGGAGGATTAAAGTCATATGATCATCTGGTGTATACTATACTACATGTTTCCTAAAGAATATAAACATTAAGGCAGCTACATTTTCAAGAAAAAAAATTTTATGACTGTATTTTATATTATCCTAGAGCGACTTTAAAAAAAACATTGAAACGAAAGTAAAAAAAATATGAAATGAATTCAAAGAAAGTCTTCAAACTTCCTTTATAATTTTGCAACTTGCTTAAAAGATTCCCAATTTTTGGGAAAAAAACTCAACTGCCGATGAGATACAATTTGAAAAAGAGTTATATGAGAACTTTAAAAACAAAAACATATTATTATTATTAATAACCGCCCCCATGAACACAACCTAATATAATATCATCATGAACACCGAAAAATAGATTCTAACTAATCTATTGGAAGATTTCAGCAACGTTTTCTGGTAATTCTTCAATTTGAGTAGAGTAGAACTTTTCAATTTCTCTCATCATACCAACATCTTTGTTGGTAACGAAATTGATAGCAACACCCTTACGACCAAAACGACCACCTCTACCAATACGATGGATATAGTTTTCTTTGTTTGATGGTAAATCAAAGTTGATAACCAAGGAAACTTGTTGAACATCAATACCACGAGCCAACAAATCAGTGGAGATCAAGATTCTTGAAGAACCAGTTCTGAATTCATTCATAATGGTATCTCTTTCTTGTTGTGATAATTCGGAATGGATAGCAGAAACAGTGAATTTGTTTTCAGTTAATTTTTCAGTCAAGAATTCAACTTTTCTTCTAGTGTTACAGAAGATAACAGCTTGAGTAACAGAAATGGAATCGTATAAATCAAACAAACAATCCAATTTATATTCTTCTTCTTCCAAGTTGATGAAGAATTGTTTAATACCTTCTAAAGTCAATTCATCTTTTTTAACCAAGATTCTAACTGGGTTTCTCATGAATTTAGTGGTAACTTCCAAAACATCTTGTGGCATAGTAGCAGATAATAAGACGACTTGGGTAGTTTCTGGTAACAAACGGAAAATGTTGTAAATTTGTTCTTTGAAACCTGATGATAACATTTCATCAGCTTCATCCAAGATAAACATTTTGATTTTATCAGTCTTGAAGAAACGACGGTCAATCATATCGAAAACACGACCTGGAGTACCGACAACGATTTGAGCACCAGCTCTCAAAGCGTCAATATCATCTTTGGTTGAAGTACCACCAATGGAAGCATGAACGGTAATGTTCAAGTGTAAACCAATGGCTAAGACAACTTTTTGGATTTGTAAGGCCAATTCACGAGTTGGAGCCAAGATTAAAGCTTGAGTGGATTTTTCATTTTCATCAATTCTTTGTAAAGCAGAAATGGTGAAAGTGGCAGTTTTACCAGTACCAGATTGAGCTTGAGCTAAAACGTCACGAGCTTCAGTAATTGGTAAGATAGCACGTTGTTGAATTGAGGATGGGTTTTCGTAACCGTAAGCATAGATACCTATAGTTCTTTGTTAGTATTTGGAATCTTTCAATGGTGGTTTTTTGGATGCAACTATTGTCTTTCTTATCAAAGTAACCACGCCATTTGAAAAAGGAAACTTTGAACATCATAAATAATATTTAAACTGGTTTCAACGATCAATGATTAAAGATCTTTCAAACTCTTCCTATCATAATTTAAATTGATGAATCATCTGATCAAAACTCCCCTTAACTCTCCTCCAACAATTCCTGATGGAGCTTGTTGAGAATTATCCTCTCTTTTATTCACCTTAGAAAAAAGACATAGCGCAACCACAAATTTAGTTAGAACCTACCTCTCAAGATATCTTTCTTCAAGTTTAAGTCATCGAAAGAGTAGACGACGTTGTCGTAGTTAGACTCGATTAAATTTGAATCGATTTCAGTGATACCGTCAGAAGCCATTGTGATAATGAATTGATGATTACTTGAAGCAAAAAGTTCGTTAATTGGAAGGAAACTTGATCCATTTTTTTAAAGAACAAAAAAAATTTTCAACGAAAGAAAAAAAATTTGTGCGCGGTGATTATGTCAGCGATCAGTGCCTGTGACCGCGAGACGATTAAGGAGGACACTGTTTGGTGGTGATATTTTGGGGTTACGAGGTGATAATCAGTTTTAAAGAAGGATCTCATTGGTCTTATCGTGTTGAAGTTGTATATACTGTGCTTTTTTACTGGCAAAATCTGCCTCGAATTGGACAACTTGAGAGTTGCAATATTCTCATCATGGTTCCAGGCTATATAAATTAGTAGCACAAAGACAGAGAGATAGCTAGATCGGATTCCAATGAATTAAATAATAATAATAATCGCCTTATAGACAGAAATATTCCCTATTCATCTCATTAATAGGCTAAAAGAACAATAAATTGATCTAAAATGAGCATATACCCGTCATCTTCTGACAGTCCGGACGGGCCACGCTGCTATAACCAAATCGGTTTTTACTCTCTTCAACGAATTATAATTAGCCGTGTATTATAGTATTATATTTATCAATGTTTTTATGTTTATCAGATTAAAAGCAAGTTTTCTGTATGTTAGCAATGATGATAAGAAAATGAAGTTGATTCGTAGAAGCAAATTCCCAAAACGATCTATATGAGATGGGGAATTGAATTATCTAATGAGCATATATGCATCAGGGTATTAATACAAGGTACTTAGGGCTCAGTACTGGGTTCAGATTATTGATTTGCCTAATGATTTAGCGAGTTGGTCGAGATCTTCTTGCAAAGCTTCTTGAAGTTCAACATCCTCTTGTTCTTCCAATTCTTCATCTGCAACAGTTTCCTTCAAAGTAGCTGGCTCGACATGTTCGATATTTAATGGAGGGTGAGGCTCTTCAATAAGATCTTCTTCTTCCTCTGGGACTATGATAGGTGGGTCCCCGCTATCCTCTTCAACATTGGCAGCAAGGGTCTTCTCCTTCCCGTGCTCTACATCGGTTGACTCAATTCTTTGTTTAATGACACCAACCTCAACTTCTTCACTGATTCTTTCAACCTCAATTTTCCTTCTTTCTAATTCCTTTTGATCTCCTTCTTCTTTAGCTGCTAATCGAGAAGCGCGCTCCTGTGCCTCTTGTGCAGCTCTTTCACGATGTTTCTTGATTCTTTGGAAAACAGGTAAATTGGAAGCATCATCGAATTGAAATTCATCAGATACCACAAACACACGTTCAGCCCTAGGTTGTTGAGGTTGGAACTCCCAGGGAAAAATTGGTGGTGGTTTCCACTCTTCCTCTGGAGTTGGATGTTCATCAAATGTAGGTGCACTTTCATCGTAATACTCACGATATTCATCATGGTGATGCTCTTCGTGGTTTTCTTGGTAGTCTCCCTCATGGTGGTCATCTTGATACCCATCAGATTGTCTATCCCACTCATTGTAATAATGGCCCAAATCTGGAAATTGAGCAGCTTGAGGTCTCCCATCAGTTGGCGGCTCGTCTCTTGCCGGGTTCCACTGGTCATTATCTGGTTGAACAGTATGGAATATTTCAAAAGATTGAGGATTATTCAAAACTTCATTAGCTTCATCGAATTGGGACCAGTTGTTATTGTTGTCGGCCTCAACATACTCTTCAACAGGATGATAATCCTCTTGAATTTCCTCGATGTATTCAGGTTCAGTTTTCGGTTCAGCTTCCTCAACTGGAGGTGGTAAATAAAATCTTGGCTTAATACCATGAACAAGTTCTTTTACTGAACCATATCCATAAAATTCATGAAACTTATCCCACCAACGATACCGTTCTCCACTTCTATCAGAGTTCCAAGGTTTGATGGATCCAATGAAATGAACCAGTTTGATTCTGTCTTGAAAGAATTCATATGCAGGCTGATACTGATATTGGCCTGATGGTGTGACATTATAAATGAATGGTAATTTGGTCCAGGTTCTTGTGGTCCCACTATGTCCTCTTTTATCAACAGTGAAATATTCATTTAATAATCCTTGATCAGCACCATCGAAAGAAGGAGCTTTGGAAACATCATGGATTTTGGAAAGTAGGTTTTGGTAAGTTGTAATTGAAGGTTTAATCAAGAATAACCCTGAGTTAAAAATATCTGGCCATCCAGAGTCTGGAGCAGCAACGATTTCATCTTCATTTGAGGACGCGCCATATAGTTGAAATAGATGAGTTAAATCTTGAATAGGTAAAGTATCTGAATCCAAGTATAAAACCTGGTCAAATTGAGTTAATTTGAAAACATTGATCTTGGAAAAAGTTGGTGATAATTCAGGACGATTCAAAAGGGTTAATTCGGGACTTGATTTAGCATGAATCAACTCAGTCTCGATTATTTCATCATAGACTTCCTATGGGACATTCTCGTTAGTAATCTGTTTCAATTATAGTAAATATTCCTCGAGAAATTTGCCTTGAAATTTAATCTTTGTGGAAAGTATCAACATGTACTCACGGATAATCGATCATACTCATAATCTGTCAAGGATGCAGCCAAAAGAACAACCAATTTATTGTCTGGGGATAATCCAAGCTGTCTAACAGTCTTCCCAAGAACCAAGGCTCCGGCTAAATAAGAAGAGGTGAACAATAAGGTCACTATCGCATTTGCCATCTTTTAGCGGTGTAGGTGGGTCTGGGTGGGAAAGGCTGGATAGGAACCTGTTCAGTAGTGGTGATGCAACTTCCCCGAGCTCCAGCAGGTGTGAAAAGTCTATGATAGTAAGGTCAATGAAGCTCCTTGAATGTAATATGGTGCTCCAGAAAGGATTCTATTGATAATGATTACTGTTTTCTGTGGGATGCAATCTGGTTATTGGAATTTTTTTATTGTAGAAGAGAGAAGAATGGGGCTAAACTTCCTTGTTTGGGGATGTGCTCTTCTGTTGGGTCCCGAAAGACTGAGGATAAATGGTCTCTTGGAAATGAGAACGAGCGAAGGTCAAAGGTGGGAATCTTTACGATGCAGCCAATTGTTTTTAGCCTAAACTAGTGTCAATATAAGGGAAAGTTAAATAATCAAGGGGGTTAAATTTATGTTGATAAATTTGAGTTTGTTTGTTATTGCAGCAGGCGATTATTATTAGCGAGAAGTCCACCGAGACTTTAAAATTACACAGTCTAGCAAAATGATTCTAACATAAGAATAGCGAAAGTAACGAAGGGCTACTTATCTCTTCAGATGTCCCAACTAGACATGTTCTCCCTCTGTCAACATTGAAGTTCTGAGTACTAGCAACAACAATAAGCCCCAAAAGGTCAAAGGTCTTCATCTGATGTACTCTCCAGATCTGCTGGTTCGGAACTTGTTAATTCCGGCTCCTACATAGATTTTGTTCATGGCTCTACAATCAATCTTTAGTTTACAGATATTTTAACATTCAAATCCAACTATACGACATGAACGCTATAATGTGATTTTGTTTGTTTTTTATTGTTTTAAATGATCATCAAATTGATTTAACACCCCAGAAAAAATTAAATTAAAGAAAACACCATATGTAATTAATAAAGTTGTAATAAATTTAATGCTTTCTTAACGGGAGTAAGACCAGACGTTCTTCAATAAACCATCGTTTTGAGCCAATCTGTTTAATGAATCATCACCTTCACCACGGGATCTAACGTAACCACTTAAAGCGTAAGTGGTGAATTTGTTTGGAATGGCACGACCTTCTTCATCAACGTTAACAATGTTGATTTGGACAGAAGCATGATCTTTAGCCTTGATGATTCTGTTGGTGGCTGAACATTTACGTGGAACGTATAATTCGACCTAGAGAGTACTTGTTAGTATAATATTCAAAGCTGTGTAGAGAGACCTAGTGGAGCCCTGTCAGAGAGTGTTATGTAGCTGTGTTCTTGCACTTCATTCACTGAAAATCACATATCCCGATTCATTACATCTTGATCCTCATTATCCCTATATTCACTCTTTTCAAGTCATTTCTTTCTTTGTATAATCAATATTCAAATAATCTCTTCTCATCCATCATTAATTCAATATTCATAGCTCACTTCAGCTGATCTGATACACCACAAGTGGCTCCATCTCTTGTCTCACTGTGTTCCAATCCTCCACTTACAAGTTGACCTTTATCGTTTTCCATTTTGACTTAATTTGTATGATGCTATTAAACCTCTAGTATTGTATTATAAGAAGCTTGATAGCAGTCCATTTAAAATTTCAACATTTACTTTTTCGATGAAAATTTTGTTTGGTGGTTACGCGGCCCCTACACAAAAATTTTGGCAGTTTCCATGAGCCCTTCTCCTAGTCACGTGTCTCTCAGGTAAATGAGCCCTTCCCGGAAATGATAATTGTCACGTGAGTTTGTTTTCGGAATTGCTTGACACATAGACTTCGGGGCTTCATGTGAATTATTCTTGTGGATTAGAATATAATGATGAAGTGAGCAGTGGAGAATAGCGTGAGGAACAGTGGTTTTAACCGAATGATATCAGGCAAGTTGGTTTTACTGTGAACGGATTTACATATTTGTATATCTCTTTGCAACTATCTTTATATAAGAATTAACTACTGGGATTTGAAAACCACTGACGGGCTTTTATATGTCTGGAAAGTATTTGAGAGTCTTCATTTTATAAAAACGAAAAACATACATGGAACTGTGACCAATTGTCTACAGGTTATAATACTTTCGTGAACTTATTATGAGATCTATATTCTTTAAAATTTTCGTGAAACCAATATGCCTAGTATAATGTACAAATAAATATGCAACTTCCACTTATTTCAAACTCTACTTAAAACAGCCACACTTTCAACATGATGAGTTTGCGGGAAGAAATCGAACCCTCTTATACTTTCAATTTTATAATCCGGACCATTTGTCGTGTTATTCAAAAACCATTGAATATCCCTCGCTTGTGAATGAACATTACAACTGACATAAACGACTCTTGCAGGTTTGTAATCACTCAATTGGTTTAAAAACACTTCATCGCAACCTTTTCTACTTGGATCAATGATAACTGAGGTTAAATCACTTGGTGTATCGATTTTGGCAAAGATTTTTTCAGCTTTCCCATCAATAAATTCTGCATTTTTAACACCATTTCTTTCAGCATTCTTTTGAGCAAATTTAACACTGTCAGCACTCACATCAACACCCACCACACGATCAACACCTTGTGAAGCAGTAATACTGAATAAACCAGACCCACAATAAGCATCGACCAAATATAATGGGGTTCCTTCCGGTCTTGGGATTTGTAAGTTAGAACAAACATATTCAGTAACTTTTGGCAAAATTGAATTATTATTTTGGAAGAATTCACCAGCACTAAATTCAAATGTGAATCCATTAATGTATTCAGTAACAATTTGTCTTGGTTTTGTGACACATGATTTCACTAAAGTTTCCTCACTATTTTCTTGGCCTTCAATGTGTACACTAACTTCATTTGTAGTTTCATCTCTTGAACCATCATGTTCGTTCTGGAACTCAAGAGTACTAGCAATTTCTTTATTTGTAGCAACTCTGGTATGCTCTCTTAATAAAACAGTGGCGCCTTTCTTATATGTTCCGAAATCTTCATCAAACTTGGAACGTTCGTTCTTCATCCCAATATTTATGATCTTAGTACCAATGATACATTCCTCAATATCCAAAGTACTCTTATCACCTCCGGCAGCCTCTCTCCATTCTGGTTTACCTTTGCTACCAAACCCAATTGGTGGTCTTTCAGTTAATTTCCCCTTTCTTGGTACATCAAAATGGGGAGTCAATTTTGTTCTATAACCGTACATCAATGGACTCCCCACTGTTTCACTAATTTCAGGGACTTTCCCTTGTAACATCAGTTCTTGGGCTAAATATTGATAAGCATTACGCACTGTCCGTCTTTTATACTCTAATTGTGTTTGATATGGTAATTCTTGATATTGGCATCCGGAACATTTACCAAAATATTTACATTTGATTAAGGAGTCATCTCTTTCGTAAGATGGGGTTACAACTTTTAATAAATCTGATTCAACATAATTTGGATGTGTCTTGAAAACTCTAACATCGACAATATCACCAGGAATAGCAAATGGAATAATAACAACTTGTTTATGATTTGGGACTATTGGATGTGGTAGTAATGCAAGCCCATCACCATTTGAAGATAGTTTCAAAACTGGGACATTTGAAACAGTTCTATGGTATGTCTCCGACAGTTCAGGGTTGTTTAGCAATGCATTGACATCATTCACAATCTCCTCGGCTGTTAGATTGTTTGTATCTAAAATATGTTTGATTTCAAATTGGAGAATTCCCAATGGGGCAGTCTCATCAATAGGCTTTTGCTTATATCTTCTCTTCTTTTTTTGCTTCTCAAATTTCTTATTGAACTGTTTCTTTGGTTCAGCTTGTTCTTCAACAACTTCCGGTCTTCCCATGGTTTGTTTCTTAACAACTGGCTCAACAGTATGTACTTGAGTTGGTGACCCAACTGGGGATAGTTCTCTTTTTGATGGCTCAACCATCATGCCAACGTATCTTTTTGAAGTGCTTGGTAATCCGATAAGTCTCCTGATTGTATAAGTATTTCTTGCAATAGGAAACAGCTTCATCAACTAGGCAAAGCAAACGGATTTCTTGACAAAAGGTATCAAACAAGATTGTTTTTATGCCAAAAGATTCAGCTTGTTTTTCTTTGATATAAATTTTTTTTATTTTTTCAGTAATCAGATCTGCTCAATTTTTCATTGGGAGCTCATCGGTTTGAGGCACACATGCATACTATCACGAAATATTAATTCTGAATGGATTTTAGTGGTTAATTCTGTGTTTTCATCGATTTTATTCACTGAAGTGGCTTCTATTAGTTAGTGGACTCTGGAAGGTCTTGGAGTACCTATGCCACCATGAATTTACCAACAATTATAACGTACAAAGTAAACTACAGCCAACTTAGTGAAATATTATAAGGACATATCCATGCAATTTTCGATTGTTTATTCATCAGGGGTGTACTCAATAGGTAAACTTGTCTTTTCAGCATTCTTGAAAGTCGGCAAATTTGGGGCTCTGTATCTTGGGGCCAATTGATCTATAATTGTGTTTGTAATTTCCGGTCTATCAATGAAAACCCCTGGATGACCACTTTGTTTCTTTTGCCTTTTACGTAGTTGGACATCATTGTTTATCCTGAACTCTAATAGGCTAGATCTTTCATACTCCAAATTAAGTATTTTGGAATAATTTGTCAGATCGAAAATTGAAGTGGTTTCCAAATGATTGGTTGCTAAGAATTCTGCATAATCCTCCAAAATAATGTTGATTGAACCTAATGGTAGTGATGATTGGTTCTTAATGAAATCTGTAACTTTTGCTAAAGCCTTAAAATCACGATAATATTTATAATATCTGTAACTTATTGCCCAAAATGGGACGGATCCAGAGATTTCATCAAATTTGGAATAATAATTCAATATCTTTTTCACATTCAGATGGTTTTTATTGAATAACCAGTTGATCTTAACCAGTTCCACTATCACAATTGCAACAGTTTTAGCGTTCAATGACTTGAAAAATCTTTTGGTATACTGTGGTAATTGGTCCTTTGTGTCTGATTCTTTGGAGTTTTTATTCTTGCCGAAATAAAAGGACAAGATTTGTTCAAGATATGCTGCGGTCTTCTTCGGATCACCATCTAAACTTGAAATGAACCGTATATATTTCAATATTGGTTGGTTGTCATTTGGAACATATTCTATTATTGATAAATAAACATCATGTATCTTGTTAGTATCTTCACTATTGGTCTTATCAAGATGTAATTGCAAGAATAATGCATAATTGAGCCTTATATCAATGAACTTAACGGGTAGGAACAAGTTGACAGCTCTCAAATATATTTGGTTCAAGATATTAAACTCTTCTGGATAGTTATCTAAGTACCAATCGAGATATTTGTACCAAAATTTTGGGTACAATGCCGTTGGGATTATTGATCTTTCAAACGTGGAAATGGTTTGTGCTTTGTTATATGATGATGGAGTTGTGGAGTATCTTTTGATTTGATAATCTAAATAATTCTCCCAGTTTGTAAATTCTGCGTCTGGAACAGGCGTTAAAGTGAAGTAGGACTGCTTTATTTGTGATTCAAAAGTCCAAATATCAGCAACATAGCTTTGTGTATTGAGGAAAACTTGATTGAAATAATTATCCACAAATTCATTTTTCTGTTCAGGTGTTGTCAAGCCTTCGGGTATCACTAAAGCTTCTTCTAATTTGATGATCTCATCTATTTCAACTGATTGTCTAGTGGCTATAAACAATTGATAATATTTAGAATATTGATGTAATGGTATTCTGATCACTTTTAACAATATTTGTAACACACCAGTGATGTTCTGTTCATTTTGCTCAAATTCTAAAAACTTGTCCCATAATGGATGAGATAAGAATTGGTTACCCACTAATTTGAGACCAATTTCAAAATTGGCACGTACTTTAGGTTTGTCATCACTAATATTTGAGCCCAAAATTGTCATATAATCCAACCAAAGTTCCAAAGATTGAGGAAATGCATCTAAAGATCTAGACAGAACATTGATCGACTCATCAATTCCATATATTTGATACACTAGTGAGACATATTTTTTCCAATAACCGAAAAATAAGGGGAATCTCGATAATAGCTCATCAAATGTCTTCTTTATAGTTTCCTTGACAATAACTGTTGGTGATGGATATTTCACCAATAACTGTTCAGTCAACACCACAAGAGCATCCCATTTAGCCAAATCATTGATATTTTCGTCCTAAACATAACCTGTTAGTATTCATTTCAACTCTCACACCACCATAATCATACCACCACTTACAACTTGTTCTCTGGTAGCTTTCCAATCTAAATTATCATCCAAGAAAGTTGGATCAATCACCGGCTTAACAGCAGTTTCCTCCTCTTCGAAAACGGCCGAGTCCGAAGGCAGCTTAATTGTGGTGAGATCACCCAGTATCCTATCTTCTGTGGTCATTTCAGAATAAGTCAATATCCACCGCAATTGACCTTTTGGGGAACGCTTTCAAACTTGTTTGTTGGTTCATCGTAGCTATTAAAGAATCTAGCGCTCCAGCGAAAAGTCAGTGACAGGGTAAAAATGTACTTTGCGCGAATGTGTTCTACAAATACTCATTTTGTTTCGAAGTTTGGCTCTTAATAGAGCTTCAAATCAAATCAAAGAAGCTTGAAACACTTTTGAGCAATTGTCAGATATTTATAGACAGAGAATGACACCGGTTGAAGGATTCAAAGTGGAGTTGTACTTGAACAACAAAACAGTTGTGAAAGGCTACGTCTCGCAGGTTGTCGACAAGGTCGTTTGGTTGGATAATGGTGAGTATAGACACAAAGACTGTTGAGACGATGTACTAACCACAATGATAAAAGCTGAGTTCTCAGACGGTTCCAAAGTGGCTACCTACTCTTTCCCTGGATCTGATATCAGTGATTTAAAAGTGACAGACATTCCAAAAGATTTGCAAAGGAAGCAAAAGAAGAAGAATAAAGATAATAGAGACAAGTCAAGAAACAATGGTTATGATTCGTCTACTCAATTGACACCGCATCAATCTTCCGGTCTACAAGATGACTCTATTGTATTCTATAGAAGCAGTACCCCCTCCAGGGATAGCAATGAACAACAATCTGAATCTCGTGGCCAAAAGAAAAAGCTTCTCAAGAGAAACGTTTATAATAACGATGAAAATGTTACCTGGGATGAAAACATGGCCCAAATCAAAGGCCAAGATTTCGATTTTGGTGGAAGCACAAGAGACTTCGATAAAGAGGCAGCCTTGCAAGAATTTTCTGCTAACGATAAAATTGATCCATCACAAAGATTAGCTGGTCATAATAAATTGAAATCCCCAGTGAAGACTAAGTACGACCATGATGAAAATGTATTAGGCAATAAAGTTGATAATTGGGATTATGCTGAAACTACCGCTGCAAATAGTGCAGCCACTGCTGCCCCTGGTGATGCTGCAAGATCAAGAGTTAGTGAAGGAACTGCAAATAAACTGGCTGACTTGTTTAAAGAATCAAGGTCATCATCCAAACCAAGATATAATAGATCACCATCATTGGAATTTAGAGGAATAAACCTTGTTTCATCTTCTGGTGATGTTTTACCATTAGCGTCTCCAATCCAATTGTTGGACATTGAAAGATTAGCATCTGAATCGTTCAAAATCACTCCACAACTACTTGCAGAAAACGCCAGTAGAGGTATTTCAGGCTTGGTATTGAAAATTTTGGGAGGCTCTTCTAGAATATCTAGTAAAAATCATAATTTACCACCATTGGTATTGATACTAGCTGGAAATAACAGATCAGGTGCTAGAGCCTTGGCTGCTGGTCGTCAATTAACAAACCATGGTGTCAGAGTTATAGCGTTTACTTTGACCGATTTCAATACCCCAGATGAATTCGATGAAAATACCAAGATTCAACTGGAGCTATACCAATTAGCTGGGGGTAAATGTGCCTCCTCGTTATCTAGTTTAAAGAATATAATATCGGATATTGATAGTCCAATTGAATTGGTCATTGACGCATTACAAGGATTCGATACCAACTTATCAGATCTTTGGGGTGAGGAGCTAGAATTAGCTACACAATTGATGCGCTGGGTCTCACAACAGGATATAGGCACACTATCTCTAGACATTCCATCGGGTATTGATTCAGGATCTGGTTTGATCGGAGATGTTGAGAGCATCAATGCCAAATGGGTCGTCAGTTTGGGGCTTCCTGTGAACGGTGTCCTACATGCCTACTCTAATGGTGCTGTGGAAAGGGGTGATTGGACACACTATTTGATTGATATTGGGTTACCATCCAATTTGTTCAAGAAAGGCTCTTTGAGGAAGTTTGACCGTAACTGGTTCAGTGGTGAATGGTCCGTTTCTCTTGAGATAAACGACAGATGATGACTCTCCTTCTCCTCTAGCATACCAGTGTACTATAACTGAACGAAATAAACGAACTACTCACGATGAGCACCAGTAGAGACAAAAATCAGAACTCTATACCTTTGGTGCGCGCCGCACATATTTACCTTTCCGGCTATTCGCGAATGTATTTTTTTTTTGCTTTGCGCTTTTCAAATTCAAAGAAAGAAACGCCCTTCCACTTTTGCAACCACCACAGAAGCTCACCAGTTAAAGATCACCACAAAGACCTCTTCCATCAGGTAAAAGAGCTGACCGTTATCAGCAACACACTTCCAGAACGTCACACCAGTATCGAAGAATTCCTTGACGACGTATTACAGTTCTCAGCACGTCTATCCCCCTACAAAAAGTTGACATTTGGCTCGTCTTTGGCACATAGAGATACCCTTTACCGCGTGAGCATTTTTGGTGGTGTCCTTTTTGAGAAACCCATAAAACCTACAAAACAAAAGGCAATAACCAACTAAGAAGGAATTTTGAGAAACTACTCAGTGACATTATTTACAGGGTTACGCTTGAGCATAGTTCAAATCTACAACTAGTCCATTCACTTTATTTTAAGCATTCCTGATAAGAAGCTATCTATACGACCTTCCAGTCTTGAGATTTAATTCAAAACTAACTATATTCAGATCCATAAGTTGGCCTCCTAGATTACATCAATCATTTCCAGTATTATTTACAGACTCCATACATTATTCCATTTTTTTTCTATTGAAAATGGGGATTTGTTGCAGTTGTCTTTCAGGTATGTTTATTTATTTCGAGCACTTGATTATGAACCCATGTTTTTACTAACAACTTGAAGGCCGTGAAAATAGTGACGCTTATCAGCCGTTATTAGCTGAAAACGAACGTGAAGCCATCGCTGCATTATTAGAATACCTTGAAAACGTATGTTCGGCATCCTTGTTTTGATCTTTTTGTTGAAGGAAGCCCTGAAGGGGGCCACCACCATTCGGGGTTGATGACCTACTGGTTAAATATGGAATATCTACCCAATTCCATCAACAAAACAAAGACTGAATATAATTTTGTTGAGCACATATACTAACTTTTATCGAAACAGAGACAGGATGTTGATTTCTTCAGTCACGGTCCATTAAGAGCTTTAAGCACTTTGGTCTACTCCGATAATATAGATTTACAAAGAAGTGCAGCTTTAGCCTTTGCTGAAATAACAGAAAAAGATGTCAGAGCCGTTGACAGAGAAGTATTAGAACCAATATTAATTTTATTACAAAGCTCAGATCCAGAAGTCCAAAGAGCTGCTTGTGCTGCTTTGGGCAACTTGGCCGTTAATAATGATAACAAAATATTAATTGTTGATATGGGTGGATTAGAACCGTTAATTCGTCAAATGTTGAGCAGTAATATTGAAGTACAATGCAATGCTGTTGGATGCATAACAAATTTGGCAACACAAGATGATAATAAAGCTAAGATTGCAAGATCTGGCGCTTTGGTACCTCTAACAAAATTGGCTAAATCTAAAGATTTAAGAGTTCAAAGAAATGCAACCGGTGCTTTACTAAATATGACACATTCGAATGAAAACAGACAAGAATTGGTCAATGCAGGTGCCGTTCCTGTATTGGTCTCTTTGTTATTGTCACAAGATGCTGATGTTCAATACTATTGTACCACTGCATTATCAAATATTGCAGTTGATGAATCGAATAGAAAAAAATTATCACAAACAGAACCAAGGTTAGTCACACAATTGGTTCAGTTAATGGATTCTCCAAGTCCAAGAGTTCAATGTCAAGCAACTTTAGCTTTAAGAAATTTAGCATCCGATGCTGGTTATCAATTAGAAATTGTTAGAGCTGGTGGGTTACCTCATCTTGTTACATTACTACAATCTTCTCATCAACCATTAGTGCTTGCTGCAGTTGCTTGTATTAGAAATATTTCAATCCATCCACTTAATGAGGGTTTAATCATAGATGCTGGGTTTTTGAAACCATTAGTTGCATTATTGGATTATAACGATTCTGAAGAAATTCAGTGTCATGCTGTCTCAACTTTAAGAAACTTGGCCGCAAGTTCGGAGAGGAACAGATTGGCATTATTAGATGCCAATGCGGTCTTAAAATGTAAAGAGCTAGTATTAAATACACCAGTTAGTGTACAAAGTGAAATCTCTGCATGTTTTGCCATTTTGGCTTTAGCTGATGACTTGAAAATCAAATTATTAGATTTGGGATTAGTTGAGGTATTAATACCTTTGACATTCTCACAAAATGGTGAAGTTTGTGGTAATGCCGCTGCTGCTTTGGCTAATTTGTGTTCAAGAATTAATGATTATAGACAAATTATCTCAAGCTGGGAAACTCCAGAAAATGGTATCTTGGGTTTCTTGATTAGATTTTTAAATTCTGAAAATCCGACATTTGAACACATTGCCCTATGGACCATTTTACAATTACTAGAAAGTGGGAACAATGAAATCATAGAATTGATCAAAAATAATTCAGAATTAGTTGATGCCATTAAAAAATTAGCTGATGCAAATTTTTCCGCTTCACAGAATAATAAAAATTTCATGAACAGTCAAGATCAATCTGATGACTCAAAAGTTGAATTATATAATTTGACTCAACAAATATTACAATATGTTAATTGATTGAGTTGAATAAGTGATCTTCAAAGCCAAAATTCTCCCATAGGAGTCAAGAACATTCTTTATTATTGTGTGTCAAGATTATGTATGTTGTTTCTGGCAATTTTTTTTCATATTGGTTTCCATTCATCTTTGTCTCTATTTGTGTGTTTACGTCAAACTTGTGTTTCATTTTGCTTGTCTATCTAATCTATTCATTTTAAATCTCAACCTTAACTTCATCTTTTAATCATGATGTCAAAAAAATAAAATCTCATGGCATCCCATTTTCTCCATTCTCTGGAAGAATATCAAAAAGAAATCAATAAAAAACCATAAAAAACCCTTCAGAGAAGAAGAAAAGGAAAGAAGTGCCTCTCTATAATTTATGATAAACTGAAATCCAAATTCAAATTCAAATTCAAAAACCTAGTTACACCCCTTATATTTTTTATTCAGCAATTTTGAAGAAGAAAATCTTGCATCAATAAGTATATTATCAAAAAGAAGAATTCATTTTTTTACTATCGACATGGAGAAATTGTAAATCTAATAAATCTAATCGAGGATCAAATCCGCTCTAATTATACCGGTTGTTGATGGAAATCATATCTGGCTACTACAATGTACAATCTCAGAGAACTAGAGTATTTCAAATTCGGTGTACCTATTCAAATTAATTTTGGTGATCGATGGTTCAAAACGGACAAGACGATCGGACATAAAATTATCACCGATTTTCTTTCAACCCATGTAAATTCTAAAATTCTCTATTTTTAAATAAATACAGTAACTTTAGTCAAGATATTCTGCATGGAAGCACCTTGGAAGAAACGTAACCTTTTCTCCTAGTGTATGTACTCATGTGAACATCTTAAGTAGTCTCTCGATACTTTCTTCACTATGCCGGAATCTATTGCAGGATCTGATCCGTTCCAGTTGGTGACGGTGATAAAAAAATGACCTTTTCAGTGTGAGAGTCTATAACTATCAATATTATCAAATATTCGTGAATATACTTCAAATTTAAAAATTTAATTATACGGTTATATAGTAAATATAAAAAATTCAATAAATTCATATAATTTATATCAATTATATTTACAGTATCCTAAATTTATTTTAAACCTCAAAATTGAATAATTTAATTATTAAATACTATAAATTAACTTCTTCAAAATAGCGTTCTCTACAAATATGACAGCACCTGTATACTAATATCACCTGAAATACACCCCCATTATCTTTAAGATGATTTATTAACTCGAATAATCTGGAAAAAAGAGAATTTAACAATTCAAGCCATACAGCTTACATAATTATTGACTAAGCAAACAAAAGGATCACAAAATCAGCAAAATTTCTCATTGCAGAATTTGGTTGTATAGTGTAGTGGTTATCACCTTCGGTTTTGATCCGGATAACCCCGGTTCGAATCCGGGTACGACCTTTTTTTTTACCAATTCTATCTTTCTTTGCCAGTTTTTACTTGATAATACCATACAGTAACTCTTTTTTTGAACACCATGAGCTCTAGCATGCCTCTCTCTGTCTTATTTACTAGCATCTTGTTGCTTATAAAGAAGAATTTTAATTTTCTCACGTGACCGCCGATGATGACATAATCCAATGTTTCGAAAGTGAGGAAATTGTTGAACATAAGCTTAGGTTTTGGATATATTGTTTCCATGTTTAGTCCTGTTATCATCGAAATTTCCAGGGGTTTTGTTAGTGTTTCCAATTAATCATCGTCTGCTGAAAAAAAGGTACTTGATCTTTTGGAATTTCAAGAATTGTTGAATTAAGTGGATTTTATACTCAAACCTTCAACATTACTATCTGTTAATATACACTAATATCACATAAAATGTCACAGAACCCTCAAGTCAAACAAGAAACTGGATCCTCCAGCAACCAGTCTCAAATACCTAGTAACAACATACGGCCAGTGGCTTCCCAACCTCATCAACCGCAGGGGCAAGCTGCAGCACAACAACATAATATGTCACAACAACAGGCTCAGCAACAGGCTCAGCAACAGGCTCAACAACAGGCTCAGCAACAACAGCAAAGAAAAGCCAATCCTCAATTCTCACCTGCTGATCTCAACAGGATTGTTTTGGAATATTTGAACAAGAAAGGTTACCATAAGACAGAGGCTATTTTACGTGTTGAAAGTTCTCATACCCCAACTCCACCGTTACAAGTGCCAGGCAATAATGGCATGATGCCAGTACCTTCAGGACCAGGAGCCAGACCGCAGGATAAGTCACACTCTGTTATTGAGAAATTTGATCCTGAAATTCATGAACGTGGCTACTCTATGTTGAGAACTTGGGTGGAAAGTTCCCTTGATATTTACAGACCAGAACTTTATAGAGTTTTATACCCAATTTTTGTTCATTGTTTCTTAGATTTGATTGAAAAAAATGCTAAAACTGAAGGCAGAAGATTCTTTGACAAGTTTTCAGGTGATCATCAAATATTACATGGTACTGAAATCAGTAAATTAGCTGGTATTGGTGCTCCAGATCATTTGAAGGAAAATGAATTGGCTAAATCTTTCAAAGAAAACACTTATGTTCTTCATGTTTCTAGAACTTCGCTGAATTTGTTATTATACTTTCTTCATGAGAATGAAGCTTTAGGAGGCTCAATTCTAATTAACTTCATTAATAGATATGTTCAACCGAAGATTATCACAGGGAGGGTTGACACTGATATTGGTGAGGGTTCATTGGATGATGGTATTAAGGGGGTTGGTACTACTGATGAGGTTGATAAATTTAATAGTCAACCTGTGAAGTTGGGTCAAATGCCAATGGATCCTGAATATACTAAAGAAATTGAGATTGAATTGATAAGAAGAGACGATAAGGAAGGAAAAACTGAAGATACTTTAGTAGAAGAATTCCAAAAGATCAAAAATGAAACAGAAGATTCACCAGCTAGAGAAACTTTACCTTTACCACAAAAAACAGCACTAGACTTGAAGAGAGAAATAATTTCCGTTAGAGAATCAAGAGATAAGATTAAATTAGAAGCAATTCAGGCCAGCGCACCAAGTGTTTGTATGTACACATTCCATAACACTAATAATGATTTGACCACGTTGGAATTCAATGATGATTCTACATTGGTTGCTGGTGGGTTTCAAGATAGTTATATCAAATTGTGGTCATTAGATGGATCTCCTCTAAAGTCAGTTTTGAAAAGTGACCAACATTCTGATGAAAACACGAGGAAATTAATTGGTCATAGTGGTGCTGTTTATGGTGTTTCTTTCAGTCCTGATAATCGTTATTTGTTGTCTGCCTCCGAGGATAGAACTACGAGATTATGGTCACTAGACACATATACACCATTGGTGAGTTATAAAGGTCATAACCATCCAATTTGGGATGTCAAGTTCTCACCATTGGGCCATTATTTTGCAACTGCATCTCATGACCAAACCGCTAGGTTATGGAGTTGCGATCATATTTACCCCTTACGTATCTTTGCTGGACATTTGAATGATGTTGATACTGTGGAATTCCATCCAAACTCAACATATGTTTTCACTGGTTCGAGTGATAAAACATGCAGAATGTGGGATATATCAAAGGGTAACTCTGTTCGTATTTTCAATGGTCATACAGGTCCTGTAAATACTATGGCTGTTTCTCCAGATGGAAGATGGTTAGCAAGTGCTGGTGAAGATTCTATTATTAATATTTGGGATATTGGATCTGGTAGAAGGTTGAAATCTATGAGAGGTCATGGTAGAACATCTATTTACTCATTGGCATTCTCTAAAGAAGGCTCGGTACTGATAAGTGGTGGAGCTGATAACTCTGTCAGAGTTTGGGATATTAAAAGAGGTACCAACGAGGCTGGTCCAATTCCAGAACCATTCCCGTCGCAAACAGATGATCCTACAACCTCAATCAATATAAATAATAAGGAAAAGTTGGACGAAGCTAGGCGTCGTAAAGAAATTGTTCCAAGTGCTGATCATTTGGCTTCGTTTTTCACAAAGAGAACACCAGTTTACAAAGTACATTTCACTAGAGGTAATTTGGTTCTTGCAGCTGGTGCTTTTAGTGCCTAGACTTTTTTTCAGATCAAAAAACAAAATAAATCGTAACGTGTATTATTCTTTTCCTTTAATCAATTATGGGTTTTGCTGGATCCCATGGTCCTTGTAGTTCATTCTTATATTTTTGTAATTCTAAGAAATAAATTGGACAAACCATAACAACAAAGAAATTTAACGATAACCAAACAGAAAGAGTTAAGACGCCACCCATACTTAAAATGAACCAACAAACAATCGAGCTTAAAACAAATAATAAAAACCAATGTCCCTTCAAATATGTTTTCCTTAACCAAATATCGAAAAATGGGAACATGCCATGAACTTCAAATGCAAACAATATAAAACAAAATACAGATCCCGTACTTTCCAATCTCGAAGCAAGAACAATGGCATTAGCAATCAATATGTTCATCGAAAAAACAGGCTTAAATTTTTCGTTAACATCGAAATGGTAATCAGTGAATAATAGATTAACAATACACAACCAAACAGATAAAGTCCAAATAGAATCAGATGATGTAGATTCACTTAAGGATTTCAAAACTGGAGATAAGGTCAAGATTGAAAAAGTTATTAAAATTGAAGATTTGATGTAATTCAATTCAGTCTTTCTTTTGTTCAGTCTGTTGAAAATTGTGAACCCCAAGATGGAAAGGAATGTTCCTATTGACGTTGAAATCAATGGATTCCAATGCGAATTATATATCCCGAAAAACACGATATGCACTATAGCAAGACATGTTAGATGCATCGATATTAAAGAAAACTCCTTGACAAGTTTCCAATATGAGTATTTCTGAACAGTGGTGTTTCTTTTCAGTTGTGAAAGGAACGAAGGATCGGTATAATTGTCTGGATAAGGTTGTTTGATATATAAAAGTTTCCTCCAAGGTTGTACATTCGACCCAGCTAAAGAGCTTCTGCGGTGTACTTTACTCGCAGAATCAGTTAGCTCATCAGTAATTTGCACAGTGGGGAGCCCCATCTCATCGTAACCAAGAAGAATCAGTTGGAATTGATGAGAAATGAAAGAGTTTATCGCGAGGCTGTAAGTTAGCTAGCATTGATTGTTGGAAAAAAGCCTAAACAGAGAAGGATCGCGAATTTTTGACATCAAAATGAACTCTTAACATTGAAATCATCAACATCAACAGAACATCAAATCGAGAAGAGCTCGAGAAGGACAATATAAACGTTGAAGAGGTAGTTGATATGAGTGAGGATCACGAGGAAAGACTGAGAAGAAGAGCCAGTAAGGCTAGTGTGAAGAGCGTGGTGACTTATGAGCCATTCAATGCTCCGGAGAGAAATAACCAAGTTAGAGAGATACCCACAATATCTATTGAACATGACAAAGATGAAGCTCCAGAGATGGACCACGAGTCTATGGTGCATCCAAAGTTTACAACGGATACTTTTGACAGTTCCTATGCAAACACTAGAACCAACACGTATGAGCCAGTAACGACAAATACAAACGAAGACAGCTTCCTATACAGAGGAGGTTCGAGTAATAACAATGGGAACGGCCAAGGAAGAAGAGATGAGATGCACCCAGTTGTCCTGAACAAGCTGAATGATAAACTGCCCTCTGCTAGACCAAATGTTGATTACCAGGACAAGTTATGGACCCAAATCGATGTGCTAGATGATGTTAAACGTATGAGCGAGCAGACCAGTATGGATAATGACTCGTTTTTCAATGCCCAACACAGCAAAGCTCTAAATGAATTGAAAGCAGCTCAAGTGGAACTACTGTCGACGATAAGGAATTCAGAAAAATTGATTGATACAAATTTTGATCATCAAGAAATTTGGGATTCTTCAGATATAGAAGGAATCAGAGACAAATTATACAACAAGACATATTTTGATAGTATAGCACAGAGCGTGGATAAAGTTAATGAGCGGTTGGATAGTGTAGGGCAGAGTATGAAGCATCTCGATGATTTGACGAGAGATATATGGCAAAATTAGTGCTCTGTTCTAAAAGAATGATTTTTTCGAGTCTCTGATTATGGAGAGTTTTGAAAGCAGATTAACGATTGTAATGCCCAAGATTCTGAACTACTTAATCTTTAATGATGTAGATTGTACTTGTTCTATTACAGATAACTGCTTGCACAGAAGAGTAAAGAGTGAAGAGTGAAGATGTATATACATGTGTGGTTCCCCAGACACAAGACATCATCACTGGTGGATCTGTCCAACAAGACCATGTTGCATAATGATACACAGCTCATGCTAACACTGAGTTATTCTATTATCAACCCCAAACGTATGTGATTACTAGCAAATATGTAGCCTGTTCTAAACCGGTTACCCAATCAATAATCACTGATATTCCAATGCAATAATACAGGCAATACTTAGGAATAACCGGATATTTGCCGATCAAATTAATCATCAATCACTGCTCAACGGGGTGCAAACTACCGACTCAGCACAAACAATAGACTTAAATCTTCTTACTGGTGAAGTTAATGGTGAAGTTCCAGGTGACGTGCTTTCCTTCCAGCCCATGCGCTCCAGGATCCTCTCTGCCCAGCTGCTAAACTCCAGGCAGAGAGCCACTGGGTTGTAGGCAGGAAAGCTGTCCGCCCAGGTGTCTTCCGTCTGGTGATTCCCACCCAGCTGACTCAGCACCGGCACCAGATGTTTTCATCTTCAACTTTGCTTAAACTCTCCTTTATAATGTCATGATTTGAACCTTTGTAACTGTTCGATTGTTGTTGAAACTGACTCAATTAACAAGGTACTAGTGCTCTATCACCTACAGAACGTTTATACAATGGCTTCCACCAATACTTTCAGCGATTTCAAATTGACCTCAGACTTGAAGGCTTATAAGGATTTACAAGCTCTTTACAACAATGAAGGTAAAGACTTGAAAATTGTTGATGAATTCTCCAAAGATTCCAAAAGATTTGAAAAATATTCCAAGGAATTCACCAATTTCGATGGATCCAAGATTCTTTTCGATTTCTCTAAAAATATTTTCAACGATGAAATCTTTAACAAATTAGTTGAATTAGCTAAAGAAGCTGGTGTTGAAAAATTAAGAGATGATTTGTTCAAAGGTGAACACATTAATTTCACTGAAGATCGTGCTGTTTTCCACGTTGCTTTAAGAAACAGAGCCAACAAACCATTATACGTTGATGGTGAAAACGTTGCTCCAGAAGTTGATTCTGTCTTACAACACATTAAGGAATTTTCTACCCAAGTTCGTTCCGGTGAATGGAAAGGTTATACCGGTAAGAAGATCACTGATATCGTCAACATCGGTATTGGTGGTTCAGATTTAGGTCCAGTCATGGTCACTGAAGCCTTGAAACACTATTCTTCT
The DNA here is from genome assembly GCA_030571095.1 of Hansenula sp. yHMH451. Taxonomy (NCBI): domain Eukaryota; kingdom Fungi; phylum Ascomycota; class Saccharomycetes; order Phaffomycetales; family Wickerhamomycetaceae; genus Hansenula; species Hansenula sp. yHMH451. Next base: position 27,696 of record JAJLXE010000011.1, read on the forward strand.
CCAGATTTAAATGCTTACTTTGTTTCAAACATTGATGGTACTCATATTGCTGAAACTTTGAAAAGAGTCAATCCTGAAACTACCTTATTTTTAATTGCTTCAAAAACTTTTACCACCGCTGAAACAATTACCAATGCCAATTCTGCTAAAGCATGGTTCTTAGAACAAGCAAAAGATACTGCTCATATCGCTAAACATTTTGTTGCCTTATCCACTAACGCTACTGAGGTTGCCAAATTTGGTATCGATACCAAAAATATGTTTGGTTTTGAAAATTGGGTTGGTGGTCGTTATTCTGTTTGGTCAGCTATTGGTACTTCTGTTGCCTTATACATTGGTTATGAAAACTTTGAAAACTTCTTAAAAGGTGCTGAAGCCGTTGATAAACATTTCACTGAAACTCCATTGGAGGACAACATCCCAATCATTGGTGGTTTATTAAGTGTTTGGTATAACAACTTTTTCGATGCTCAAACTCATTTGGTTGCTCCATTTGATCAATATTTGCACAGATTCCCAGCTTATTTACAACAATTATCTATGGAATCAAACGGTAAATCAGTCACCAGAGGTAACACTTTCACAAACTACTCTACTGGCTCAATCTTATTTGGTGAACCAGCTACTAATGCTCAACACTCTTTCTTCCAATTGGTTCATCAAGGTACAAAAGTCATCCCATCAGATTTCATTTTAGCTGCTCAATCCCATAACCCAATCCAAGACAACTTACATCAACGTATGTTGGCTTCAAACTACTTTGCTCAAGCTGAAGCTTTATTGACTGGTAAGGATGAAGCTCAAGTTCAATCTGAAGGTGCCACTGGTGGATTAATCCCACACAAGGTCTTTTCAGGTAACAGACCAACCACTTCTATCTTGGCCCAAAAAATTACTCCAGCTACTTTGGGTTCTTTGATTGCTTATTACGAACATCTTACCTTCACTGAAGGTGCTATCTGGAACATCAACTCATTCGATCAATGGGGTGTTGAATTAGGTAAAGTTCTAGCCAAGGTTATCGGTAAGGAATTGGATGACAAAACCCCAGTCACTACCCATGATCAATCGACTAAAGGTTTGATCAACCAATTCAAAGAATGGTCCTCTTAACTCACGGAGAAACCTTCATTGTGATTAACCATCATATTGAGAGTTTCAAAATTTCCTGCTTAATTTAGTTAATTAAAACTGATATACATTTGTTATGAAATGATTTGTCTTATTTTGTTTATATGTATTGTAGGAAATAACAGAATGACTTTTTCGGGTAAGTCTCTATTGAATGAGGATCTGCACACTGAATATGTTAAGACATTAGTGAATTAATTTCAAAGGTAGATAGACATTCGACTGCAAATAAATGACAGACACAAAAGTCACTATATCACGTGATAACATCGGAATCGGTCTGGCGGTCTGGTAAAAATCTACAACAGATGTCGTGGTGAAAGGGTCTTTCCCATCTCATACAATGAAGCAAGATCCTTTAAGAGACTATCAGTCTCTAGTGATTAAGCATAAAGAGGCCATTGAATTTACTATTAAATGTTGTGATCTGATGATTTGAACCGATAAAGTGTCTATGAAAAGTTTCGCGTGAAAAATCAAGAATTCGCGTCTTGGAGTAGAACACAACAATCTAAACCACTGAACAAAGGCTAACAGAGATCCTTGAATACTGTTACCGTTGGAACGATGTCGGAGGTAATAGAAGTGTCGAATACTGAGGAGCCAATACAGGCCGTCGTGGAAGAATCTGCTATTGATTTGGAGACCCAAGAAAGTAAGTGTCAGATATAATAATGATACCATGATGTGGATATTGAAACTAATAGATTGTCCTTTTTTTTCTAGATTACAGAGCATGGAAGAACAATGCTGTTCAGCTATATGATTATTTGAATACGGTCAATTCGATATGGCCTTCATTGACAACTCAATTTTTCCCAGACGTGGAAAAGTATGTACTAAGATAATTTAGTGGAAGTGAAGCTCTAACATTAATGCTATTCTAGTGTGGAAAATAAGAAACGATATAAATATAGATTACTCACAGGTACATTCACATCTGGTCAAAGAGAGGAGTATTTACAATTGGGGAGTGTGACAGTTAAATCTGAAATGGAAGAGGTTGATCTATCAAAATATGATCCAGATCTTGAAGGTGCGTTTTGATTTCCCACTTTAATAGATGAATTCGTTACTAACTAAACGAGAATAGAGTTTATTAGCTCACAACCTATATCAGGTAAATTCAACTACGATCAGAAAGTGCTACACCAAGGCGATACAAATAGGGCAAGATACATGCCACAAAAACCAGATTTGATATCAACAATAAATAACAACGGTGAAGTTTTCATATTTGACAAGACGAAACATCCATCTCAGCCTTCTGAAGATTTCAAGTTTGATATCAAATTGAGCTCCCATAAGAAGGAAGGTTTTGGTCTAAGTTGGAATAATCATAAAGAAGGAAATTTATTAACATCATCCATGGACGGATCAACAAAACTTTGGGATATAACCAAATTTGATAAGAAATCCAAAATTATTGATACCCCAGTACACAGTTATCAAACCAATAACAAAGGAACAAATGATGTTTCTTGGTTACCTACTCACGAATCAATATTCGGAACAGTGGGTGAAGATAATATAATCAAGATTTTCGATACCAGAACTAATGAAGCTGTGAAGACTAATGAGACTGGGCATGCAGAAGGAGGTGGTATCAATGCATTGAGCTTCAACTTGGAAAATCAATTTTGCCTTGCTACAGCTGATTCCAGTGGTGTTTTGAATGTTTGGGATATCAGAAACCTAAGCTCGGAACCAATATTCACCATAACAGGGCACGAAGGAGCCATTTCTGCTATAGAGTTCAATCCTATAAAGACACATATCCTGGCCACTGCTGGTGCGGATGATAACCTTGTGAAGTTATGGGATTTGAGTAAACCTGCTAATGACCAACTAATATTCCAACATGGTGGTCATATGCTCGGGGTCAACGATATAGCTTGGAACCCACACGACGCATGGATGATCAGCTCAGTATCCAATGACAATACCTTGCAAATATGGAAACCTTCACGACAAGCTTTCAGTGTTTAAGTAAATATCATCAATAGAACTGATAAACTCGCTATACAGAAGTAAATCCATTTTCGCTTCCAAATCAGGCAGTCTACATCGGAAACCCGGTACGCGCAGTGTTAACCGTCCAGCGAATTAAAATCGAATTCTCAAAAAACGAAAATTGTTGAAACTCAAGAAAAAGACCTAAAAGAACCCCCTGTTACTTGTAAAAGAGAGGTGAATTCACATTTTATCAATTGGATTATATTGTTCGTTGCGGATTCAGATCTTTACTAGGAATTGCAAGAATGAGTTTACGTCTATTGTCACAAAGAGGTACGTTTGGAACGTTGTTGCTGAGCTAGGTTCGTTTTTGCCCGGCAAGTGCTATGGATGGAGATACGGTTTGTTCCTATAAACATCGAGATCTGTGCACTTTGCCCCGTGGTAAAGATCAACTTTTACTCTGATCAGACTACAATTAAAAGGGAGCAAGAGATACTAACAAATTTAATAGCTATTCGTCCAGCTTCTTTCGCTTTACGTTCTGCACCGTAAGTTGTTTCCATCTTCTAGAAATTTGAGGTGTCAAAAAAAAATTATGATCCCAATCCCACCGTGTCAATCAAGAGCAATTGAGTCGATTTTAAAAGTCAATTGAGTTGAAATTGATTCATAAGGGTCACGAGGTGACATTGCATTGAAGTGAATTGAGTTTACTAACATATCAATCAGATTTGGTGTCCGTTGTTTATCAACCCAAACCCCAGAACCAAAGGCTAAAGCTACTTCAATCATTGATGCTTTACCAGGTAACTCTGCCCTATCTAAGACTGGTATCTTAGCCACCGGTACTGCTGCCTCCGTTTATGCTATCTCCAACGAATTGTACGTTGTCAATGAAGAAACCATCTTGTTGGGTTGTTTCTTTGCATTCACTGGTTTAGTTATCAAATACATTTCTCCTTTATATACTGAATGGGCTAGTGCCAGAGTTCAAAGTGTTTCTGATATCTTGAACTCTTCAAGAACCAAGCATGTTGAAGCTGTTAAGGACAGAATTGAAGCTGTTTCTGACTTGAAAAATGTCGTTGGCACCACCAAAGTCTTATTTGAAGTTTCTAAAGAAACTGTTGAATTGGAAGCTAAAGCTTTTGAATTGAAACAAAAAGTTGACTTGGCCACTGAAGCCAAATCAGTTTTAGACTCATGGATCAGATACGAAGCTTCAGTTCGTCAATTACAACAACAACAATTGGCTCAAACTGTTATTGCTAATGTTGAAAAGGAATTATCAAGTCCAAAATTCCAAGACAAAGTTTTACAAGAAGCTGTTGCTGATATTGAAAAAGTTTTCGCAGCTGCTAAATAAGTCATTTAATATTCTTCAATATTCACAGATATATAAATCAACATATTTCCCGTAATCAATATACCGTTTCAGAGAAATTGAGTTTATATTGATTAGGAAAAACAACAATCAATCCTGACATTATAACACAGAAAACAAAAATTACAAATTATATTAGATACAAACTTATGTTTCTCATTAAAAAAAAATTATTAAAAATTATCAGATTATAAACTAGAATTTGAAGTGAAGAAGTTGTGAAATATTTTGAATTTATTGCCAATTTCTTCTTTCCTTTAGAAATATTTCTTTTTTATAATATGCAGTTCATGAATGCTACAAAAAACATAAAATTATTGAATTCAATCGTAGTATTTCAATCCAATTGATGAGCCTTCCTTTTTAAACCTAATGCTTCTTCTTCTTCTGATGCATATTCACCCATATCTTCCTCCTCATCATCTTTTGAATCATCTTTAGTGCTCTTATTTTGTTTATTTCTAACAGCAGATGGAACAAACTTCATAACATTTCCAGAATTTGAAGGCTTTAGGTTAGAAACATGAACATCGCCCGAGGACTCATACGTCGTTTGTGCTTCTCTTATCTTGAAGAAACGAGGTGGTGGAGACTTGGGTAGAGGAATTCCAGATATTTGCGGATCTTTGGGGTACTTAGATGGAGATTTTAAAGGATAAGTAACGTTTTTATGACCTTTTGGTGCTATTCCGAGTGGACTTTTACCTATTGTTAGTATTTATATAGAGATTGTATAAGGATTTGAATACTTACTTCCATTCAGGGTCCCAGAATATACTCCTTACCCCCAATTCAACAGCTTTGAACTCAACAGCTTCATGACTCTCTTGTTGTTTCTCAGATTCTTCAACATTTGATAACTTCTTCCTCGTTATATACTCTAAATCTTTTTGTAAGGACTCCAATTGCCTCTGCTCATTAACAAGAAGTTTCCCGTCATTCCTCTGTTTTTTTAGTTCCAAATCTTGTAGTCTTTTCTGTAATCTTTTAGGATCAACTTGTGATAATCTCTCTAGTTTCTCTTGATTTCTTTGTTCTTTGGCCTTCTTCAGCTCCCTGGCTTTCTTTCTCCGATCTACAAAGACATAGTCAGTATAAGAAGATTCTCATAGATACCGGTAATCATACCCACTCTCCTGCTCCACGATACTCAACTCTTTTTTAGCCATTTTGTTGATTTGAGCTCGAAGGATCTGGGTTTTTTGTATGGTCAAATACTATAATTTTCATAATTCAAATAAAGTGACAAAAAAAAAACATCACTAGTTTCTTGAAACACCATTTGAATTGTAACAACAAATAATACGAGAGATTGTCCTATAACTCAGATGCAGGCTGCTAATCCAGAAAGGGACCAGAATATAGATTACTCCGGCGTGCCCATTGAGGCTTTGGAATCTCTCAGATTGAGGTTGACTCAGGTAAGTTCTCTCTGATATAGTTCACCAGACATAATATTGACAAATCTCGAACAGTTAACCCATTCTTTGAACAAACTGCAAGCCGAAATGAAAGCTTCTCAAATGTCGAACTGGTAAGCAACAATTCTTGGCTATTGGTACAGCATAATATTAACGATAGTCCCAGGAGTTCCATTCAAAGTCAAGTCAATATTATATTTACACAATTAGCTTCATTGTCAGCTACATTATCCACATATTCAGAGACGCTAGCCAAAACAGTAGCATATCCACTATCAGATTTCCCAACAACAGAACAAGAGAGTCTTTTGACAACTTTGCTACGGAAAAAGCCTTTGCCTGAAGTTACTGAATGGATCGAGGAATCTAAGGGAAAATCAACGGATATACTGTTAAAAGATGATGAAGACCTAACAGATTGGGCATTGAATGCTACTGTTAATAAAAGACAAGATTATGAATTCAAGGGTTTCCATACTAAGAAGGAGATTGATGACGGTAACACAGAGGATAACGATATAAGGATTGGTGATGATATATCAAGACCGAAATATTCTGTTGATCAAGTATTGAAGTTCATGTATCAAGGTACAATGCCTACAATTTAAGGAAATCTATAATAAATGACTTGAAATCAGAAAGAGTTTTGTTTTCATTATTTGAGTTATTCAAAATCTCAAAAAAATATGTAATTAATGATGTATGAACTTCTAAAATATGTACAAGAAGTAATGTAACGAAAAGAACTTCTCCCTGTTCAAGTAATATCGAACAAGAGGGAAAAGATCAAGAATAAACAGAGCTCACATCCTTTATGTACAACTGTGAGGGGATAAACTGGATAAATGTATAAGGGTAAAAACAACTGGATCATAAAACAACGTTAATAAAACACATATGATGAAGATATGCAATAGAATGGATGATATGGTGAAAAGGGAAAACACGACACAAATGATGGAGCCGCCGGGAAGACTCATGACAATAGTTTGATAACCAATTCCCAAGTACCAAACATAATGATACTATTTGGAACAGTTCTTAACAAATGTGGTGTCAGCCCCCCATACATTGAGGCCAAACCTTCTCCTTTCATAACCAATTTGAAACATTGTATCACACCAGTATACTTAGGTTTCCCACCTTCAACTAATGGAGCTTGTCTTAATCTTGTTCTGATAACCTCATGAGGATAAGTGATTAATGATGCAATTAACTTAGCAAACCCGGCAGATCCAGATCTTGCAGACCATTCTAAAAATGAATCCAAACTCGTTTTAGCACGACCTTCTTGTTCCCTTTGTAAAGATTTTTGTGAAATGATTTTCTTCATTTGTTCATACAAAACCCATTGTAATGTACTTTCAACAGACCCCAAATAAGATGCACTTAACCCCTTATATAAACCGGCAATACCTTCATGTTTCAAAACAGTCTTTATACAATCCCATGAATTCTTATATTGTTTTGAAGACGCCTTATCTAACTGTAATCTTGTCTTCACCAACCAAATCGGATTTGTGGCAGTTGAAGTAACAATACCAGCATTTATGGCAGCAATCAAATGAACCCAAGCAGCTTCATTCCCATTATTGAAATTTTTAGAAATAATTTCTTTACCGACACCATAAGTGAAGAAATTTATAGATCTTGCAGGTATGACACCAACTAAATTTGGTCCCAGCCCTTTGAATAGTGCTCTGAACCCTTCATTTTTATGAACATTTTTTATTATACCAAAAGTTTCCTTGAAATGTTGAGCACCTTGCATTATTATATTTGTATGTTTTGTGGAGTGTAGATAAGAGCTTCTGAAAACATCACTTTGTAATCTTGTTTTAACAACGTCAAAGGGAGAAGTACAAACAGCACCAGCCATACCCCCAATACCACCGGCAACGAAATGAACCCATGGTTTAACTTCTGGAGTATGAGTTTCCCTTGATCGCCTGGATGTCTTCAAAGTTGATGATTTCTCATCACTTGCCAGATACGGAAGAGATTCTCTTGCTTCTTCACCTAGCTTATCGATATTGGGTCTTGACATATCGAATGATGTTCAATATATAATTTTATAGAGTAATTGGGTAGAAATGAGTTATCCTGGAGTTTAAGCCAATAGTTAATTGTGGGTAATAATGATCTATTTTCTGTAATAATTTGAGACCAACTGTTTTATAATTTTTCGACAAGAAGACAAGAAACTTGAAGATGAAGGGAAATAAACTCAACTCCCCCTTTATGTAAAATTTAGAAATTTATCACCAAATGAACTTATCTTGTTTCAAAATGAACAAAGAATCTACCCTTCCGCAATAACAAAATGTGATATAAAGTTGAAATTTTTTTTTGATCAAACCAAAGAAAAACGTTACATAAGCGATGGAGTGAGAAAAGTTTGTGACACTTTGACCAATTGACTTGTTGGCGAAGTTTAGCGAGGTATAGAAGACGTTGTTAAGAAATTGTTGTGATTAATAGCTTCAAATTGGATCGTTGTGAAGTGCTTTTGGAATTTGAAGTGGATGAATTAGTTGCGGTGCTGTTGAATGTTCAATATTATCTGGAATTCTACCGAGAAATAGAATTAGTATCAAGTTAAAATACAAAGTACGCAAACCCATGTTCCAATTCAAGAATTTCTACTTCAATTTTCAATTCTACAGTTTAGTTCAAACCAGAAGAATAAATTCATGCGATATAAAAACCCCCAAATGCCTACATTAAACCAATTGAAAACACATAATTAAAATGCTTTCAAACGATTCCCAAAAAATAACCGTTGTTTTCAACACATGATCCTTTAATTTTATAGATACAAAATTTTATTTATTAAAAATGAAAAAACACAACAATAATTTGGTGAATAATTCAAATGTAAGTTTCGTATGGTAATGGTTTGATGGTTTCTGGCAAGTTACCTTGAGTAGAAACAATTCTAGCTTCTCTTGGTAAACCTGGTTGTCTTTTCAATTGAACGGATTCACCTTTTTCTCTAGCTTCTCTCTTCTTTTGAGCGTTTGATTTAACTCTCAACAAGAATTCTTTACGGGAATCAGAGTGTTTAACATGTTCAACTCTTAAGTGAACTCTCTTTTCCAAGTATTTGTTACGGACAACTTTGTAGACGATAACACCAACAGATGATTTGGTAACATCGAAAACTCTACCAGTTTTACCGTGGTACCATTTGTGTGGTAAACCTTTTTGGACAGCACCGTTACCTTTAATATCAACGATATCACCAACTTTGTAGGTCTTTAAGTAAGTGGATAATGGGATAACACCGTGCTTTTTAAAGTCACGTTGGAATAAGTATCTAGTACCAGATCTGTAACCGTGGCTATTTAAAATTTGTTAGTATTCATGGTCCATTTATTGCTTTGCACTCAGTAAAGGTGGCTTTAAAATCTTCTAAAAATCTAACAAAGCAATCATTGAAAGTCTCGTTTCTCGTTTCTTGTAGTATCATTCATATTGATAATCTCCTTATTACTCCCAGTTCTTCTGTATAATATCACTAGTTCTATTATTATCTATTACTCTTTGATGGAAAAATTAATCACTTATAAAATTCATCAACAAAACTCTTTGATTTAAACAACAATGATTCCAATGAAAATCGTATTAGATATCTTGAAGCTGGCCATCCTCACTAGTATGCTCTATTCCATTTATCACCACTTACGTATGAGCCATTTTGTATGTGTTTTATGTGACTTGGTGATTATTCTATTATCAAGAGGTAAATGACTTTTAATCTTGTAAATGTTTTATCCATTTTTTTTCACCAAAGAGCAGTCTCATTTTTTTGTTTGGAGGTCCTGGATGTTTGGATGTTCAAACGAGCTGCACCGGGACACATTATACACTACGAAAAATGGCAGATAGACTCTACACGTGATAAAATGGCAGAATTTTCAAATAAATGTATCTGATTACATAAGTATATTTATACTGCTTAGTAAGCTATATAGATGAAAAGTTATAATGTTCGATATTGTCTTCAATATCTAGGCCCTAATGGAACAATGATAGGGAAAGGATTCAAAAGGATTACTCTACTTCTGGTTTTCATAAACAAAATCATTAATTTAATATACATACCCTACAGAAAATATAAACCCAAAGATAAATTACACTATTAAAAAAGTATTGTGCATCTATACACAACCCTTTCCCTTTTGAACCAATATATTTTTATTGATTAATTTATTCTTCATCTTCAGCAGCTTCTTCAGCACCTTCAGATTTTCTGGCTTGGTTTCTTCTAGCAACACGACCGGCACGACCACCACCGTATGGAGAAGTCTTAGCGAAATCAATATGTTTTTGAGATTCTAATCTAACCAAGAATGATGGAATGTTGACAATTTGTTTACCAACAGCAATATGACGTTGAGAAATCAAGACACGAGCATGATGGATAGATCTAGCTAAACCTAATTTGTAAACTTGGGTTTGTAAACGACGTTCCAAGAAATCTTCTGGTCTTAAAGCTAAAACATAATCCAATTTCTTTTTGTCTTCAGATAAAACACCAACACGAACTAAACGTCTAATCAAAGCATTACCTTCGAATAAACGTTTTGGATCTTTTTCATCTCTGGTCAATAAATCACGAGCAGCTCTTCTGATTTTTGATAATTGATAGTTAATTCTGTAAATTTCATGTTTGTTTTTCAAACCGAATTCACCATTCAATTTCAATTCAGCATCTAAACGAGCAGATTCGTATGGACGTTTTGGGACAGTGTAAGTCTTGGAGTAAGTTCTTGGAGCACCTAATGGTAATTAATTTGTTAGCATGATTGAAATATAAAGAGATTGGAAATCTCATAAAACTACAGAGGGTTGAAGGGTGAATTCCCCATTTTTCAATATTAAAAATCTTTGCAAATAAAGTTTGCGTATAATTCTTCATTAAAACAATTCTATAAGCTAATATTCAAATAGTTGGAAGTGGTTTGGAAAAATTTATTTTGCTAATGTTTTTCAATAATTTGATCAATTTCATAATTTCATCACCTTGTTATCTTTGTAGGAATTTCAAATCGGATCAAAGAGTTTCATAAACAAGAGGTTCAAAGGTGTCAACCTTTCGAAACTTCATTGATGAACCCCAAACTGAATGAGAATAATATAAAGATGTTTAGTCACATAGATTTGTCATAACATAACGAAATTCACAGGGACTTTGAATCAACATACAAACTCAAACCAAACGATTCCAATTATTTATATCCTATTTGTATCAAAGAAATCAGGTTGATGAATAGAAAATGAACCATCAAAGAGAAGAACACAGCTAAAAAAGTTAATTCCAAAGCTTCTCAACTAAAATGAAACAGATTGAAACTGAAGTGTCGGGAATTCAGCACAATATTGTAATAGCTCATTTAGTGAATTGTGGATATGAAGAAATATATTACCTGAATTGTAATTCAGAAAGATATTAATGATTGAATAAATGAGGACCCGAACCTCTTTAAAACCAAATGTTATTCCAAGTTGCCATATAATCTCATATAATGAGTTTATGAAATAGCGAACAAAGGGATAATTGATTTGGAGTTGTTTAATGAATAAGCGTTTGACTTATTACTCACGAGGCATATTGACTGATGTTGTTGATACTTTCCAAATAAATCAAAGTAAAGTGTTGAAGATTATCAACTTTTTTTTTTTCATACAACTCAAACACTCCAACCTATTGAAAAATTTCAACCTTAGGTAAAAATGAGACTGATCTGAGGAGTACACATCTGAACACCACTTATCTGACCCCCTTGAGAAAGACAGTCACATAATTACCGTCGTGAGATGGCAGACAAGTTTCGCGCGGTGTTGTTTTTCTTTAGTGGCAGGGCTGCAGAACCGTTGCCGTTTCAAGCGAAAGTAGAGATAGCAAATAAGGATTTAATAAGAGTTTGACTTAATTTGTGTTTGCTGGGTTTAGAATTGTTGATGATGATGTTAGTAATGAATAATGATAGTTAACTAGTCTAATTGTTGTGTTTCGATGTAGTCAGTTGTGGCGATGGTAAAGATAAAGAATCATGAGCTGATTGAAAGGTAAATCTGTAAAGGGAGTAGTTATACATAGATCTACAATAACGATAGCAATAGAGAATTGAGTTGTCAGATGAATTCCGTTCAATGACGTTTGGCTGGATAAGAGTGGGACTTTGAGCACTGGGAAGATGGGATAGTTTCCCGTGTATTCACTGAGTCATGACTCTTAGGTGGCAATAGTTTAGTTGAATAGTCTCATGGTTAACTTCTCCAGATCAAATGAATCGCGCTATGAAATTTGAGTTTCTGCTCAGGAACAACCTTGAGAATAGGAGTTTGGGTGATGAAGTGGAGATGGGGGTACGGTTGATTCTTGATGGTAATATATGATATCAGGGCGTCTTGACTTATTAAATACAGTAGACCTAGTCAACCAGTCGTATCAAATCTATTTAAATCGAATTCCAGTAGGCAGTTTCGCGAACTGGGATGTTGTTTTTGGAGGCAAATTGAAATCTTAAAAGACACGTCAAAGAGGCAAGAAGAGAAGACCCTTGAAGCACAGGCCTGAACCTCTGGCTGGCACTAGGGGGTTATCCTCCTCGTCCATCACACAAGGGCCATCATCTGTGAACTAATCATTACTGGACTCTCCACATCATCCACACACAAAAAGTCCCAACACGTTCGATTTCTATTCCGTTTCGTGTTGTCACCAATCGAATTCCTCGAAATCGAAAAACAACAAAATTAAAATTTGTATAAAAAGGTGCTCGAAATCCCAAAGCAAAAAAAAAACTGTCAGTTAGAAAAAATTCGCGGGAAAGCACACAAACACTGCTACGGGACACACTGGCATAACCATATCAACACCAGTTGTTCCTCTTATAATAGATTCCACTCTTTCTGGGACCAAGTACTCTGAAGCATTGCACAAGTCCTGAGAATGTCCAGGCTCGAGAGGCTCGTGGTACTACTGGACGCCGGATCGACCCAGTTCATAAGGAACACAGCCGCCGATCAACTAAGTGATTTGGCTAAAGCTCATCCGGAAGAGGTGCTCAATTTGCTAAGTAGAGTCTATCCTTTCCTAAACTCAAAGAAATGGGAGACGAGAACAACTGCTGCCAGAGCGCTAGGCGGAATCGTTAGCCATTCCCCTCTATGGGACCCTAATGAAGATCAAGAAGGTGGTGTCAAGTTGGAAGAACTAGATGATGTCCAAGTTAAATTAGAAGAAGAGGAATTGAAATTGATAAATAATAATGAACATTCATTTCTAACTTTTGATCATTGGAATGTTCATGAACTATTGAAATCGGATAAGAAGTTTCTATCATCCTCCACAATAGATGATTCGAAAACTTCAAAGTCAATTGATGCCTTAAAGAAACAAAAAGTCTCTGTTAATAAGAAACTGGGATTAAAGATGGAGTTTGAAGAGGAAGTTGACTTGGAAGAATCGTCCACCACATCAACTCCAGAAGTTAAACAGGAAGACCAATCAACAATAAAGCAAGAAATACCCAAGGACTCAACAATCAGCATTAAAGAAGAGGAATCAAAACCTTCTTTAAATTCAAACATATCAAGTGCAAGACTGAAAGCAATGGCTAAAAGAAAGGCTAAAATGGAATCCAAAGGTGGTCCCATAAAGAATAAACCTGTTGATTTATCTCAAAGTTCCATTTCTAAAAAATTAGTTAAAGAAGAAACAACAACCGATGGTTCCAATTCAAACAATAACGTTAATAATAAAATTGATATCACTTCGCAAGCTGGTGGTAATAAATTAGTTGTTGAAAATAAAGCTCCAGAGATCCCTCCAGTTTTAGCTGAACATGCAAAAGTTGCAGGTCTGGTGTGGCCTTTCCAAGGTGTTTATGAATTATTAGTTGTTGATTTATTTTCAGAAACTTGGGAAATTAGACATGGTGCTGTATTAGGTCTTCGAGAACTAATCAAAAGACATGGAAGAGGTGCTGGTCGTATCAAAGGAAGATCTTTGCAAGAAAATAATACCAAAAATCATCAAACTTTGGAAGATTTAGCTTGTCGTTTGTTGACAATCTTCGCATTGGATAGATTTGGTGATTATGTTTATGATACCGTTGTTGCTCCAGTTAGAGAATCTGCTGCTCAAACATTAGCTGCATTATTAATCCATTTGGATGAAGAATTAGTTTTGAAAATTTTCCATAATCTTGATCATCTTGTTCTACAAGATTCTTCATTAGAATCTGGGAAATTACCATGTTGGGAGGCAAGTCATGGTGGTATGTTAGGATTGAGATATTTCGTTAGTGTTCGAACTGATATATTATCTGCCAAACCGGAATTGTTGGATGATGTCGTGAAGATGGTTCTTCATGGTTTAAGAGAATCAGATGATGATGTCCAAGCTGTTGCAGCTGCAACTTTGACTCCAATCACTGAAGAATTTGTTAAATTACGCCATGAAACTGTTAAAACTATAATTTCCACAATATGGGATTCGCTAACAAGATTAAAAGACGATTTATCAGCTTCAATTGGTGCAGTAATGGATCTTTTATCAAGATTATGTGTTCATCCAGAAGTTATGAATCTTATAAGTACAGAAGCTCAAGAAAATGAAGAGTATTCATTGAAGAATTTGATTCCAAGATTATATCCATTTTTAAGACATTCAATTACCAATGTTCGTAAATCAGTTTTGAAAACATTATTGGCCTTTTTATCAATTGAAGACACTTCATCAAAAGAGTGGATTGATTCTAAAGCATTCCGTTTGATATTCCAAAATTTATTATTAGAACAAAATGATCAAGTACTTCAAATCTCTAAACAAGTTTTCAATAAATTATTACAAGAGAGTTCCAAAATTGAAGGATTTGTCATTGATGAAGTACTGGCAAGTCATATTCAACCAATGATCAATTTAACAATGACCCCAATTGGTGTTTCTAGATATAATTATTCAATGAATTCGAACTTTTTAATGAAACCATCTGGAGCAGCTTTTGAGGATAGCCATTCGGGTTCAGTTCCAATTGCTCATGACTTCTCTGATGATTTGAATGAATCATCAAATGGTAATAACTCAACAAGCTCAATTAAAAGAGGTAAAAAGAGAATATCACCACCTTCAAAACCTGAATCTTCTATACCACCCCCAATTTCTGAAAATGATCGTGTTAATATTGATGGTCCTTTAATCATTGGTGATATTACGTTATTAGGAATTGAAGTTTTCATAAGGACAAGATTGGCTGCTGCCAGTGCATTAGGTCAAGTGATATCTTATCTAACTGAAGATTCTTTGAATGTTACATTGGCCTTATTGAAGAAATATTTAAATGTTCCACATTCAACACCAAGATTATTAACAGCAATCACTATCAAGGAATATTGTTCTGCATTAATACTTAGAGATTTGAAACCATCTACAATAGCATATGATACATTTTATAATGATTTCGTTAATATTTTGACAGATCCTTCAATATTACCAAGTTATAGAGAACTGGTTCCAACTTTGAAAGCTGTTAGAACTCAATGTCATTCATTATTTAGAGTGTTTGTGGAACAAGGGAAATTATCAAATAATAAAGTTCCAGAATTACCTATTGTCGTTCAAGGTGAAAATGACGCTGGCCCTGGTGCTTTCAGTTTAGAAATGGCGGATACTGTTGTTAATGAACAATATGATAAATTATTGAAATCGGTTGCTCCAGTTTATAAAATGGCTTCTATAAAAGCTTTGGAAGATGCAAAGGCACGTGTTGTTTTCGCAAATGAAGAGGCTAAGAATGCGAGATTTAAGAGAACTGTTGGTATATTGTCAAATTATGCATCTGCGGCTATATTACTTGGTGATTTACCAAAAAAATTAAATCCTTTTATTCGTTCATTAATGGATAGTGTTAAAGCTGAAGATTTAGAAGATTTACAGAAAAGATCATCTTCATCGGTTTCTGACTTGATTTCTAAATTGATAGCCAATGGGAAAGACAATGTTTCCGGTAAAATCATCAAAAATTTATGTGGGTTCTTGTGTGTTGATACTTCAGAAGTCCCAGAATTTGGCTCAAATAGAGATGTTCAGGAATCCATCCTTTCATTGAGAAAGGAAGAAGTTAGCGATGTCATTCTAGGCGAGCGAGCTGCTCAAGAAGCACGTATTAAAAGAAGAGGTGCCAAATTTGCATTGGAGAATGTTGTAATTGTGTTCAAGGATGATGTTTTCAATAAAGTCAAACAATTGAGAACAATAATCTTCGAACCATTAGCTCCACTCCAAGTCACTGCAGATGCTGAGTTTGACGATATTTCAGGTCAAGCTGTTGTGGATTCATTAGGTGTTTTGAAAGCTTTGATTCCAACTTTTGATAAATCATTACATGAGGAAATCTTGTCATTATTACCAGCCATATTAAATGCTCTAAGATCTAAACTATCAGTATTAAGATATTCAGCTGCTAAGGCATTAGCCACATTGGCTAAAGCTATCCCATCGAAAACAATTCCATTCATTGTCAAGAGAATTTTACCTTTACTAAACAACGCTGGTAATGTTCAAGAACGCCAAGGTGGTATTGAATCAGTTTATCATTTATCAAGCTCAATGGATTCAGATATTTTACCATATGTTATCTTTTTGATTGTTCCAGTGTTGGGTCGTATGAGTGATGCTGATAAAGATGTCCGTGTTTTAGCTACTACGACCTTTGCTTCAATTATTAAATTGGTTCCACTAGAAGCTGGTATACCAGATCCTGAAGATGTTCCAAAGGAATTATTAGAAGGTCGTGAAAAGGAACGTGAATTTATTCAACAAATGATGGATCCTTCCAAGTCTAAACCATTTGATTTACCAGTTGCTATTGATGCTACTTTAAGAAAATATCAACAAGAAGGTGTCAATTGGTTGGCATTTTTGAATAAATATCACTTGCATGGTATTCTATGTGATGATATGGGGTTGGGTAAAACTTTACAAACAATTTGTATTGTCGCAAGTGATCATCATTTAAGAGCTGAGGATTACAAGACGACCAAATCTATTGAGACTGCACCATTACCAACATTAATTGTTTGCCCACCTTCATTGACAGGTCATTGGGAACAAGAATTTAATCAATATTCACCATTTTTGAAAGTTGTTGTTTATGCTGGTGGTCCATCTTTCAGAGCTGGATTACGCTCACAATTATCACAATCTGATATCATTGTTACATCTTATGATGTTGTTAGAAATGATGTTGAGTTTCTATCACAGAAAAATTATAACTATTGTGTTTTGGATGAAGGTCATATTATCAAGAATGCTGCTTCCAAATTGACAAAATCTGTCAAAAGAATTGCAGCAAATCATAGATTGATCTTATCAGGTACCCCTATCCAAAATAATGTTTTAGAATTATGGTCATTATTTGATTTCTTGATGCCTGGGTTCCTTGGTAGTGAAAAATTATTTCAAGAAAGATTTGCCAAACCAATTGCAGCTTCTAGAAATTCCAAGACATCATCTAAGGAACAAGAAGCTGGTGCGTTGGCCTTAGAGGCTTTACATAAACAGGTCTTACCATTTATGTTGAGACGTTTGAAAGAAGAGGTTTTGTCAGATTTGCCCCCAAAGATTATTCAAGATTATTATTGTCAATTGAGTGACTTGCAAAAACAGCTATATAAGGATTTTGCCAAAAAGCAAAAAACTATTGTTCAAGATGATATTCAAACGGTTGAAGTTGTTGAGAAAAAGACACATATTTTCCAGGCATTGCAATATATGAGGAAACTATGTAATCATCCATCTTTGGTTTTATCAGAGGGTCATCCGCAGTATTATGAAGTCCAAAAATATTTGAGAGACACTAAAATGACAATCCATGATATCCAGCATGCGCCAAAATTAATGGCTTTACGTACATTGCTATTGGAATGTGGTATTGGTGTTGCGGATGTTGAAAAATCAAATTTAAATGATACTGGAAATATTATTAGTCAACATCGTGCTTTGATTTTCTGCCAGTTGAAAGACATGTTAGATATGGTTGAAGAGGATCTATTGCGCAAACACCTACCATCTGTCACATTCATGAGATTGGATGGTAGTACTGACCCAAGAGATCGTCAAAGTATCGTTAGAAAGTTCAATGAAGATCCTTCCATTGATGTCTTGTTGCTAACAACAAAAGTCGGTGGATTGGGTCTAAATTTGACAGGTGCTGATACTGTCATCTTTGTTGAGCACGATTGGAACCCAATGAATGATTTACAAGCCATGGACAGAGCTCATAGATTGGGTCAAAAGAAAGTTGTCAATGTTTATAGATTGATCACCAAGGATACTTTGGAAGAAAAGATTATGGGTTTACAAAAATTCAAAATGAATATTGCATCAACAGTTGTCTCTCAGCAGAATGCTGGATTAGCTTCAATGGATACTAATCAGTTATTGGATTTGTTTGATGTTGAACAACAAGGTCAACAGGAAGAACACGTTGAAGAGTTGGAAGATGAAAATAAGAAGAATGGTTCAAATGGACAAGATATAATAAATGAATCTGGATTAACAGGTAAAGCTGGTGCAGTAATTGGAGAATTAGGAGAATTGTGGGACCAATCACAATACGAGGAAGAGTATAATCTTGATACCTTTATCAAGAGCTTGAAATAACGATAATATCAATAAGAAAAAAAAGTTGTATAATAGTGTAAATATGTTGGGAGGTGAAATTTGAGCTTCAAAAAACTCCACAAAAGGCAACGAAGGTCAATGGACATAGGCAAAAGAGCATAAAAAAGAGTTGAAGTGGGGGGGAGATCGTTTTATAGTACAAATGCATTTTGATTTTATTTTCATGAGATTTATAGATCTATAGCATCAATTATTCATTGGTCAATTGTCGTAGTTGTTTCAGCCGAGGACCTACGTCCAATCCTGCCAAAGATGATGGTGATGAACATGAAAGAAAATATCGGATGGTTGGTAGACTTACGAACACATAGTTATTACTAGCAAGTTTATATATGTGCTAACTTCGCGATGAGATATGTGCACCGCAAGTGCAGTTACATTACATATGTATCACCTGTGCTTTTGTGTATTGTGTTATATCTTTCCAATAAATTAATTTTAGTTTATGCATAAGGTTGATATCTGCATTAAGAAAGAATTAGAAGAACAAAGTATATTTGTATATTTGTCCGTTCGACTTGGCAACCACGTTACTTCGCGTTTATGACAATCTATATAGTATAGACAATATTATTGGAGGAATCCATTACTATTCATTGTCTATTAGATGTATTAGATGATGGGGTTATGAAGTATTTTATGGATGTTCAGTGTCCGCATTATGTGTTTTGACTGCAAATGAGTTACAGTGATCTGTCTTATATATATTATATAACCATATAACGATAACGCTAAACCTGCAGAACAATAGCAGGTACTAAAACAAGGTTTTTCTTTTATATTTACCATATGGCGTGAGTGGAGGCAGGCCTTGAAAGAATCTGCGAGAGAACATTTCTGAAAGCTTCTGATCATTCATCCACATTAATAGAAGATTTTGTATGTTGGAATATCTCGGCCGTTTGGAAAAAAGGGAACATGTGATTCCATCTCGATGGATTTAACCGAGTGCCGATTCCAACTCGGCGAAGCCAAAGACTGTCATGATAACTTGTGCCAACATTTGAGTTAGAAGTGGCGAGGTTCTGGCTCTAAAAAGACAAGAATTGCTCGGTTCTCTGATGATCACTTGAGAATGAGACTCTTGATGGTGGAAATTAAATTAGAATCATCTGGATATCTATCAATGGAAGACCCTAAGAGCCATCGTATATGTGATAGTCCAGAATAAACTCGAAGCAGTTGTGGGGGAATCCGGCGGAATAGTTCTGGAGGATTTCCAAACAATCGAAGTATTGTCAGATTGAATAAGTGGGGTGGTGCACTTCTCGAGTATCAAGATAATCTATGGTATGTTTTGCTTGATTGCATTATATATGCTAGGTGGTGTCAAGTTAATATAAGTGGGTAGCTGTAACAAACCTGTTACAATGGTCTAACCTCAAGGATGCTACAATTGTCGAATATGTCGAATAGTTCAAAGTGCAGAGGTCTTCTGTTCAACAATACACATGCATCTTCATTGAGGATCTATATATACCGAAACTGAGTGTGTCTAAAGCCTAAATACGATTTGAGCCAAACATCACAAAATGACACTCACCACGCACCCTCTAAAAATGTTGCAGTGGTCCTTTCACATCCAGATGCAACCTCTTTCTTGAAGACTTCTTGAGCAATAAGGCCATTCAAAAAATTTCATTGCCTAATGAGCATATCGCCTCCTCAGCTCACAAAGATCTAATCTTGCAAGAAGTATTGAGATACTTTACAGGACAAACCAACGGTAGTTGTGATATGTAATATTCAACTTGAAAAACATATTAATTACAGAGACATTCAAGCAAAAAGCTTTATCTATATATATATATAATAATAGTTAGGGGAAGGTGCATACCTAGCTGTTACAGCACATCTGGGGAGTTTATCCTCATACATGGCTTTCCCGTTCCAACCTCTCAGGGAGTCCTATAAACATCAGCCAAACTGAACTTCTTTCAAACGTAGCTATCTATATTTTGTCCCAGATCTCATGTTTCTAATGCTACAAAGCAATGGTTTTTTTAATTTGATTGTTTAGATCTGGTTGTCTTGATCCAATATTGGGGTTATTGTTCCAGAAATCTGAAGGTCCCAAATGAACTGTGACCATGAGTTTAATAAGAGTGTTACATCACTTAATTCAAGGCACGACGTAGACACCAAGACAACACTCCACAGAAAGAAGGGGGACCTTGAAAGTTATTTCTGGGGACAAACCGGGATTTGGAATATAGACAATAAGTGGTACCATACGATAATAACCGGTTCCATCACATCACCGCTTGGCAGGAATTCCAGTTCCCAGACCTCAAAGCTCCGAAACACAGATGTCACTGTTGATACCAGAATTCGGGTGGGTTCATACTTTTTGCTTTTCATTTCAGGTTTGAGTTCAGGCATTTTATTACACCATCTGATCCACAGGATGTTTGCGCTTTGGTATCTCCAATCACAGATGACAAGGTCGAGCATCCACTGAAACTAGAGGCATGCTCAATTACCACCAGACGAGTATCATATATCACTTGAGTAGAATTTCTCTCTGAGCTTACGCAGTATTGTATTGTATGAAACTTGTGAATGAGTTTTTTCGTAGCTTGCTTTATCATCAAGTTTTCAAGCTGATGAATTAGCCTGTAGCTAGTTAGCTAATGGAAGCAATAGTATGCCTGAATAACGGCTTTTTATCTTACTTGCAATATATATATTATGGCTTACCAATGAGAAAGTGTTTCATAGAAAACCAGTAAAAATGTTTCAGGAGTCCATTCAAACAGTTTCCTTATTACTCTAATGGTAATGAAACACCGTTATCATATCATTTTATTACCGAAAAATTGAAATGTGTTAAGATTCAAAAGCATATATTAGGGTATAAACAAGATCACAAGTACTGTATCGTATAATTGAAACAAAGAGAGACCAATGGAGATCGAAAACTAGAACCAAACTGTCAATTTTCATCCTGATTTATTATTGATGATTATAGCTGAAATTTCCATTAGACTATTAGAAATAGAAAAGCAAAATATTAAAGCTGGGCAGATTTTCATAAGAGAAGTGTATTTTAGAACATTGAAATAAGGGCAGCAGATAATAAAGAGACAAACCAATTACTGATACCAATAGGAACAGCACCGCCGCTAAAAACTTGAACCGAATTTGAGGAGTCAGAAGCAACAGTTGATGAATTAGATTGTTCCTCTGGAACTGGTGTCGCAGTTGTCGCTGCCAATGCTGTTGAAGAACCTGAAGTAGTAATAGCCTGGTCGCCTCTAGAAGAAGTTGGCACATTTTCTTCGCCACCTGAATTTGAAGCAGAACCAGCTGGAGTTTCAACAGATGCGGTGTTTGTTTCTTGGTCATTAGCAGAAGCAATTCCTGATGCTATCGAAGAGGATGTAGAAGAAGACTGAGTGATAGAATCTCCCTCATCTGCAGTGGTGATGGTAATACCGGTAGTGAGAGTGACCTCTGTACAATGTTGATCTTCACAAGACGTAATTGTTACCACCGTGGTTCTTTGGTTATTACCTGATGTTGTTCCAGTTGAAACCGGAACGCCAGATTCGCCTGTGAGTGGAATTGTGGAAGATCCAGTTGAGAATGATCCATCAGCGCCAGTGGTTGGGAAAAAGGTGATAATCTCAGAAGAAGTTCTACCATCTGGGCCAACAAAAGAAGAAGTGAAGGCTGGTGGAACAGTCTCAGGAATGGTGCTTGTAATAGCTGAAATTTCCCCATCTGGTTCAGTGGTGTAGCTGATAGTGATAATATCAGTTTCAGCAGAACCGTCATCATGTGTGATTGTAGTAGTATATTCTGTTCCTGTACTCTCAGGCCTCTCAGGAATAGTTCTAGTGGTTGCTGAAATCTCTCCATCTGGTTCCGTTGTATAACTAATCGTTATGACATCTGTTTCAACAGAACCATCGTCATGTGTGATTGTGGTCGTGAACTCTGTACCTGTACTTTCAGGCCCCTCAGGAATAGTTCTTGTGGTGGCTGATATTTCTCCATCTGGCTCAGTGGTATAACTAATTGTTATAACGTCTGTCTCAACGGAACCATCATCGTCAGTGATTGTGGTGGTGTATTCTGTGCCTGTACTCTCAGGCCCCTCAGGAATAGTTCTAGTAGTTGCCGAAATCTCTCCATCTGGTTCAGTTGTATAACTAATCGTGATGACATCTGTTTCAACGGAACCATCATCATCAGTGATTGTAGTTGTATACTCAGTCCCTGTGCTTTCTGGAACTATTGTGGTAGATGTTGTATCATTTGGGTCAACGGTGGTAGTTGACGTTGATGTGGACGTGGAAGTCGGCGATGGTGTGTCAGGATTTGAGCTGGAGCTGACTGGAGGTTCATCAGAGGTTAGTGACGAGGAGGAAAAAAAATCACTCGAGCTCAAAATACTTGACCCATCACTGGATGATTCAGATGAAGATTCGCTCGAGGATTCAGGAATGATACTTGAGCTTGATGAAATTCCATCACTGCTGCTCAAAGAGGAAGAGGAAACTTCTGGTATCGATTGAGTAATTGTTGTAGTGAATGTTGAAAAACTTCCATTTTCATCCGTTGTTCTACTGTAGGAAATAACCTCTGTTTGAGTATCACCATCACTTGTAACGGTGGTTGTAATTGGGAATGGAACTGCATTACCATAATTACCAACAGTATATGTTCCTAACGAATAACTTTGGGTACTTGTTTTCGAGAAAACTCTGTCATTACTGCAAGTAGCAACCATTTCAAGATCGAATTTAACTTTACCAACACTAAACCCAAGAGTGACTTGACCTGTGAAGAAAAAATAATCTTCTGGGACAATATCTTCGTAATCGATAATAATATGAGTATCATTGTAAAAAGCCGTAGCAGGTAGATCATCATATGCGGTTGGGGTTCTCCAAGGGTTCAGATTTCTACCAGCAAAGAAGTCGATTGAGCCAAGGTTTAATTTGCACTCCTTGGTTGGATCATAATCAATACAAGTGACACCAAGTTTGAAAGATCCTTCGCTAATACCAACACCAGGACAAGCGTCATCTGGTTGAATGTAGTAGAATCTCAGCCCTTCCATGTTACCCATACCTCTGATGACTGTTCTAGAAGTTAATTCAGGCAGCTCAAGTACATAAGAAAGATCATCATTAAAAGTAACAGGGTTTGGGCCAACTTTCCAAAAAGCAGCAGCTTCAACTGATTGTTTTGTTCCTCCTAAATTGATACGAACGGACTCAAAAGTTGTTGTGCCTTCAAAATATTGGACAGTAGAGAAATCAAAAAGAACTGTACAGGTAATTTTTGTTGTATCCAAGTCCAAATAATGCGGCATACTAACTTGACAATTGGCAATGTTTGTACCATCTTGAAGAATCATATCATACTCAGTTTTCAGGTTTTCTTCATCCGCAATTCTGATATTGTAAACATAAGGCATAGTTAATGTGAATGTATCACCAATTTCAACTTGAGAAGTCTCATCCACTGACCAGTACACCTGAAGCTCATACATCCCATAGGCTTGTGCTTGTAATGGGGAAAAATATTTGATTTTTTTGAAAAAGTCGGTAACATCTTTTGCTGAAGCCATGCTGCAAAAGAATAGTAAAAAAACCAAAATGAGATTGATGTTGAGCCGATTCACGAACATCTTTTATCAATTAATACCTGGATAGTTGTTCCAAATTACTAGTGTGTAATGTTTCTCCAAATTGTCTTTGGGGGTTTGATATAAATGTCCATTATGTGCATGTTTTATATACCTATGAAATATCAGGGGAACAGACCGCTTTTATCTATCTCGTCAGATTTTATATCACCAGTTTACGACCATTGAATTTGCACCATGTAAGTCTAAAACAAATGACTGCCAGGGAATTTTAAACTGCTGATCTATATATGTTCACGTCTCACCAAGCGTATCTTACTCAAGAGTATAAAGACTTGTCATGGCAAAGCTGTGTTCCCCAAGAGGAACAATATCCCACTTGAGACAATATCCAACTGAGACACTGGTTGTCTACTTTGCATGAAAAAAGCGATTAATCAGAAATGTGGTATGTCTATCTTTTGAGATGTAAACAGATGAATGTTGCAGAAATTCAAAGTGTGAGACACTATTTTATGGAAGTGCTTGTGTTGGTTTCGAGGATTTTCAGGATAGAGACACTGCAAAAACCGGGCCTTCTTCTTGACCGAATTTCAACTTAAGATAAGTATATACCATGGACCCCTTGTTAGTCTATCAGCTCATAAAATTCTGGCCATTGAATTTTCTGTAGCTACGTTACTGCACGGCTGTTTGTTATTATCTATATAACAGAAACACACAGCCAAAAAAATGAGCTAATCCTCAGAATACGGCACTGGTATCCAAAGCGTTGTATTTGTTCGGCTAGGTAATTATCATAACTGAGAATTAAATGATTCTCAGTCGAAAAGATTCTTAAATTGGTTAGATATCATTAGGACTCATGATGAAGTTGATATCCAGAAACAATAACCCATAACTGATATATACATGTAAATTCTGCAAACAGTTATGCACTAAATATCATAATCTAACGTAATACAGGCACAGGCTAGATATATGAGCATCTCTGCAAAATGAGATTGTTTTTTAGCTCATTAAATTTTCCATATATATAATTATTGCATGATATTTTAGATTGCCTTTCGAAAAACCATGAGTATTCCATGCAAGGCAAATAGCCTCCTAGATGATATAGTATTTCTATATATACAACCATGAAAGATATGATATATTATGAGTGCCACTAGAGAAGGGAGCCTCCGGTTATATGAGAGCCATAGTCAAGAGCGCACCTGAACCATTGAATTTCAAACAAAAACTGATAATACTAATAAATATTAAGCATGTATTTATTGAATTGGGAAAGTCATAAATGTAATACCAAATATCTTCGATACTTGACGAAAAGGGCCTCCTCCAGAATCGAGGTACCTCCTGTGTGTGCTTCGCAAATTACTATACACTAGCTAGTGGCTGGGTGGAAGTTTTTCGAGTCGCCCAGTATATATGTTTCATAGTATTCACCAACAAACCACTCTTCTCCAAACGTAGTAACATTCGCTGTCTGGGGAGATTATATAAGATGATCTATTTTAGTGTTTAGCTGCTAGCTTCTTAAACACAATAGTGTAAACAGCAATATGGTATAAAGAAATTGGTGTTAAATGTTTTCAAATTCATAATTCATGTTATATTATATAGTTCAATATTATGTCGGTTTATAAGCCATATAGTTACAGAGTTGCTGGGTTGAACATGAAAATCGACATTTTTTTTTTAATTTCTAGCCCCTGCTAGTCGTCATCACTATCACACCATAATGGGATATTATATAAATGACTTTGCCACTTCTCTTCCCATATCCCTCAGCTTTCGCTTGCGGTAAATTGGCCATTTGAGTTAAAAGTTGAAACCTCAAAGTGTCAGAGGGATGCGGGAGAATGCGGTGCTTCCAAAAAAGGCTTCAAAGACATTGCCGATCACTGTAATACTTCCCAAAGCAGACATAAGGTCTTACATGCATTATACCTGCAGATTTGCTATTTTTGGAAGAATCTATGCAGCAAATTTCCTTATCAGGCCAAGAATGGAAGCATAAGGAAGGATTTGAAATCTATTGTCAGGTAATTGTAGATTCTTACCACTGTTACCATCCAGAAGGGCCTCTGGTGCATGTTTTGGGGATTTTAGTTTATTAGCCGTCATATTGGCCATAATGTTATGATATTCTGTGGTAGAACTTCCTAGGGAAACCTTGCCAGCTGTTTTCGAGTCGGAGCAGGCCTACATGGCCCTGAATATATGATACCAGATACTTAAATATCCAGGGCCATCTTTGTTGGTTAAAATAAAATCTGGCAGCCAGTAGCTTTATGATTTTTTTTCATCTCAATATTGTCTACCGTACTATACGATTGATCACTTCTGAATTGTTTGAAGTGTTTATACCCTAAATTTTGTCTGAATATGGGCGGGCATCAATCTGCTGTGGGGGTTCTTGGCTACAGGAAACTGATTTGTTGGTGGTTTTTGGCTCCTGTTCTACTAGTATAACAATCAATGGTTTTCCATTTAACCAAGGAGATGTCCCAATATGGTGTTTTGTTTGACACATCGAAGGCGAGGTTTTCTCCCAACTCACGGTATCGCTCATAATGCTTCGTAATGAAAGCAATTAATGAACTCCATGTAGCTAGCTCTCGTATTCAAAGAAGGGTTGCACCAACAAGATATGAATATACTACGTCTGAAGCTAGAATATTTTCCTTTATCATACTTTTATATTCGCAAGATATTTCCATCACAGTAATTTCTGAAGCTTTGATATTCAATTACCCCGACTTAAACAGCCCGCTATATAAAGATAGACAAATGCGTTACCTATCACCAATATATCACTAGTTTTCATAACACCGCCAAAAAACAGCTGTCTCATTTCTTCAGACATATTAGCTGTCGCGTGAGATTAGTTAAGTTTGTGTAGCAATAAGTAGTTAAAGCTAGAACTCTTTTCGTACCATACAACAATTGATAAATATCAGGGTGTCTCACTTTCTGACACAGGTCCACTTTGTAACCCTAACAGAACTAGTGAAGCTCTCCTTAGGGAAACTTACGAACTCATGGTTGATAAGGTTCCAGCTCCAGAGAGGTACATAAAATTCTAAAAAAAAACCATACCAAGAAACAGACGAGAGCGTTTGAAGGATATGTATTAGCAGAACGCAAATATCAGTGGTAATGTCATTTGAGTTCTGACTCTCGATCCCTCTCTATGAGCTCCAACATTTGATGTAGAAGATGCAATCTTCGAGTGAACGGGAAGTCTCTCAACTTTATTAACAAATTTTGTGCTCATTCCCTTTAATCCTTTAATTATTCTGGAACATAACACCCTTTCAAGTTTCTCTAACAACACTTAATTAACTCAACAAATTTCAAATCTGTTAAGGCATCAATGGATCAAAATAGAAGTCTTGCAAGGAACTATAATGTTCACGACTATCATTTATTATATTAGCCTCAATTTAAAAATCATATCAAAATCATCCATTAATGTTAGACATGTGTATTATTTTTCAATACAAAAATCATAGTGACAGGATGTTGGGTGCTCTGCCTATCAATTGAGTAATATTTCCTTAAATCAGTTTCAAACTAGCCGACATAGTTATAAATACATTTCAATGAAGGAGATTAATATGGACTTTCCAAAACTTTGTTTGATCAACTCGGAACACTTTGAGTCTTATAGGGTCAATTTAGTTCATTGGGATGTTTTTCAATCTCCATAATGGGAAATGTAACTGTAGAAGTGGATAAACTTCTTGTGATATATGTCAAAATAATGAATCAAGCTCGATTGAAATAATCAACCCGCCAGTTATTGCTATGAGGAAGACTTCTTTTTTAACTCATATCAAAACTTTTGGAAAAAAAAAAACTATTATAATTAATTAATAAGACTTTTGGGTTAACAATTACTTAGATCTGAGCCAGTAGTTGGGATGTCAAACGTATTGACTAGATAGGTTACAGCATTGGCTGTCTCTGTAGTATTTTGTTTTGAAGCTCCAATGGCCTAAGGTCATAGGAGCTGGGCCAAGAAAGATGGGGACCAAGCCACTAAAAACTACCAATAGTTTTCAATATCATGCTACATTTAGAGAAATGGGTCAAACGTTCCCTGTGTGAGTTTACGAACATTTGTGCGAAGTGTAACCTAAACAATAGATCATCATTTATACTTTTTACGGAAATCGAAGCTTTACAGCTTTACAACTGATTGATAGCTAACCATGCCTCACACACCTTTATTGGAAAATGCTCAATTCATTTAGAGGAGATGTAATGCTATTAGTAGATACATTTAGGCGCTTGGAATTATCAGTCTGTCTCACTTCGTCATTCTCAAGTTTAAACCATTCAATAAATCAATTGAGATGTTATTACCAAGAATGTTGGAACCCTATGATAGATTGCACCATGACCTACGTCATCACCAGAAATGTTTGGGAAGAATGAAACTTGTTAAAGACAACTTGACAATTAGGTATAGAATTTCAATCCCAGGACTGTGGAAAATAGTTGAATCAGGAGCTTTAATTTGATGTTAAAATGAGGAGAAACTTCATTTTCCAATATAGAGTATCCATTTCACTGGAAATTGGAATGTGCTCCCTTAAGATCTCAAACCTAAAGAGGTTTCCTTGGCATATACACGAGAAATATGACATGCGGTCATTAGCTTTTCAATAATATGGATAACCCTACTGTATTGTTATCAAATTCATTTTTGTTGTTCTATCATATTTTTGATAATATATAAGAAAAGATGTCAATAAGAAGTAAAATTGACAATCATCGACTAAGAAATTTAAAAAGTAAAGAGTTTGAGGAGCCAGTGCCAGATCAAGCGGAACATTGTGTACTATAATCAGCAACATTTAATTGGTTCAAATAATCAAAGAAGTCATCCACCTCAGTGAAAGTCAACTCTTTTCCTGCATATAGGATTCTCAAATAATGGTCTTCACCCCTTTTGTATAGTTCAAAGACATATTCAGCACCCATACCTGGCCATTGAAAGTTACTAATCTCTGTGAAGTCTTTGATCAAGGCAGTTAATGCTGAAATGGACCCATCATGAGCGATGTTATGTTTGTAGATAACTGGAGAAGTACCATCGATGGCGCTTTGGAAATGAGAGGCGAGTTCTAATGTGAAGTTACCGAATTTGTACATACCATATTCAGTTGCATTTGGTGATTGTCTGAAAGTGTAATCGTATTCCCAATGGCCCAACTTCATGACAGTATTGAATTGGGAATCCGTAACATTGATGGCATCACCACCGCAAGTTTTGGAGGATAAGTTATCAAAGAAATGGTCGATTGTACCAAAGAATCCAGGATATCCAGTTGAGTTAATACCATCTTGTTGAGCCAGGTCAGTATAGATAGTCATGTTAGATTCTTCGTACCAAGTGGGAGTAGATCTGATCAAAGTTTTCAAGTTATCACCTTGCTTACATTTCAAATTTGGTTCCAAGTTATCGTCTTTTCTTAATTCTGGAGTGATGTTGTAAGATGGATACATCCCTTTGATCAATGAATTGAAGACTTGCGTTGTGATATTGTTGTTGGTGACTCTATATTCAACTTTTGAAGGATCATATTCATCTGGGAGATAACCTAACAGATCATGATAAACGCCATAAAGATCGCGACCATGGTTGTAAGAATCAACTTTACCACCTGTGGTGATTTGAGGGTAGTTCATGTACGTTTCCTTGACATCGCCTGGTAAAAGGTTAGCAGCATAAGCAGTTCTTTTATGGTGACGATGGATCAATTCAACATAGACTAAATCATATTCTGAAGAAGCTTTGGTGTATGTCACTTTGTTTGTTCTTGGCATGTTACAATAATTGTAAGTTTCTCAAACACCTAATGGTGATTGTGAACCATGATGGAATCCTGATAGTGGTCTTTCCAAGTATTCTGGAGCTGACACAATTTCTAGATGTTCATTTGCGTTACAAGCAACGAATGAAGCCAAAGTGAACAAGGTAGCGAATGAAGTGATAAGCATAATGATAGCTAATGTGATGTGGAATTGACGGTTTCCTCGGAAAGGATGGTCAAGTTTTGTGTATTTAGTCACTTTTGATGGGTATTTATATTCTGGAATATTCTTGATGGAGGATTTGAATCCAATTAGTTTAGGGTGCAGGGACTGCAAGACGTTTATAATGGAATGGTTGGCTGCTTAAGTTTATACGAACATTGATGGACACCCGATGCCGCTGCCTGATATCCGATAATTTAGCCAATGAGGCACTCTCATAAGAAGAACAGCATGGGAATTATACGCTTAAGCCTACTGAACTATCCCAAACTGTCCATATTTGAACAATTTAGTGAATCTGAGTAAAACGTGGTTCGGGATAATTGAAAACTGGAGAGATTATGTCATCTCTGATGTAATAAAATCCGCGATGAGCTGAAAAATTTAATTTGTTTATCTCTCAACGGTTTTAAAAGAGATTTCATATTGTTAAATCAAAAAAGAAGAATCTATCCAGGATGAGTGTGCAGTCAGAGAAGACCAAGACTGAAACTGAAAAGGCACTGAAATCTCTTGTTGCACATGAAAAAAGGGAACACGGAGAGGTCAAGCACACTGTGTATCTGATTATCAACACTGATAAACCTCTGGCCAAACAGACAGATCATGTTCCGAGAATAATGTACGTATCTTTATTCCTACTATTTGTAATGGAATCTTTGAGCTAACCAATATAATAGACCCATCCCAAACAGACTGTCTAAATCAACTGATAACTCCATTCTTTTGGTCACAAAAGATCCATCAACTTCATATAGAGACCCTTTGACATGCAAAAACTCACCAACAGAGGATTTATTCAATGAAATCATGCCATTGAAGAAACTGAAAATCATCTCGAAATCTCATAAATCATTGAAGAAAATGTTTCATGAATATGACTTAATATTAGCCGATCATAGAATTCATCATCTCTTACCAAAAGTCCTAGGAGAACAATTTTACAAAGGTCATAAAAAGGTACCATATATGGTGCAAATGGCCAAATCTAATCCAGAAGCTGAGGCCAGAACAAAGAAACAAGAACGAGTGGAGACATGCGATGCTAAATTTGTTAGAGATCAAATAAGATCTATTTGCAAAAACACAAGTTTCATACCAAACAAGGACACAACAATCACCATAAAGATTGGGTTCACAGATTCGGAAATTTCAAAACTGATAGAGAATAGTCAAGCAGTTGTAGAATTTTTGAAAAATCCCAAATATCAACCTATTGGTGGGCTACTGAAATACAATAATCAAATCAAAGGTATGTTTGTCAAGACTAATGAAAGTGTCAGTTTGCCAATATATAAAAGGGAAGATTGAGCATAGTTAACTAAAAGGATCACGAAAAATATTTAATTATATAATATTTTAATTAGAGGATTAGTTTTTGTATTAAGCCCTTTTCCTGTAGGTTACGGTTCATCCTAGCATGATCTTCGACCTGTGAGCACAGAGCTCAGAGCTTTGACTTTGAAATTTCTCTGTATGATGGGAGGTCAATTCTTTCTGTGAAGATTCTGTATTTTGAGTTGTTAGAGAGCTGAAAATCATACCCATGGTGATGATTTTAGTCAATCACCCATGTTGGCAAGATTGAAACCTTGTGAAGATGCTGAGGATTAATGTTTGAGAATTCCCTACTTTTTGAAAGATTTAGCAGGATAACTCATAGTCCACGGTCATCAGCAATTCCAGCTTTTCAAAATCGTCTTTAAGTCCCAATTCAACAATCTCGTGTGAAGTTAAGAAAGAATCAAGCTCTATTTTTACCGACCCGTATATCATGACAGTCGTCTTTTTTTTCTCAGCGAGTTCGTAAGTGTTTTTTGATCAATCAACCATAATAAGTTGTAGGAAATCCCAGATTCACACGGAGTCTGGTGGGAATATAGTAAGATTAAGACCACCATTCAAAAACAATAACAACATCTTCAACATCTCTTATGTGCTGAAATAGATTCAAACAACAGAATCTTCTCTTTTGGTTCTCGCACACAAAATTGCACGCATTTTTTGAAACTGTGCCTGATTTTGAATCATCAGCGAGATCATTCCCAGAGGAAAGCTGAACAATTTTTTGACACTAAAAAAGCCAAGAGAGATTGAACTGGAAACAATTGATTTGTTCGAGGAGTTAAGATACGACAAAGCTTTCCCACTTGATCATGAGGTTTTTCCAGAAAGTTTGGATCGTGATAACTTGTATATTGGCCCTGATCCTCCAAACAACCGATTTCTTTACAGAGAAATTGAACAGTGTTCTTTATGAGCAATCCTTATTCAAGAGTTATTTCGATACTATCAAAGAATCCAAGACGTTTAATTATGATCCTGAAATGAAATTCAAAGCTAAACCTGCTACAAATTCATATTCTCAAAAATTGTTACTGGATGAAAATAGAGATGATATAACCCCAGGCAAGGAAAATGCCACTATTGTAATGCTTGTGAGGAATTGGGAGTTAGAGTCCGCACTAGAAGCAATGAGGTCATTAGAAGATAGATTTAATAAGAAATATAGATATCCTTGGACTTTTTTAAATGATGTTCCATTTGAAGAAGAATTCATTGAAGCAACTACATTAATGGCTTCAGGTAAAACAGAATACGGATTAATACCCAGTGAAGATTGGGATAGACCACCTTGGATTAATGAGACTGCATTTGAAGAAAGTTTGAAACAAATGGAGGAGGATAAAGTTCTTTATGGAAGCTCGAAAAGTTATAGAAATATGTGTCGGTTTAATTCAGGTTTTTTCTATAAGCAAGAATTATTGAAAAAATATGAATGGTACTTCAGAGTGGAGCCAAGTGTAAAATATTATTGTGATTTCCAATACGATCCTTTCACAATTATGAGAGAAAATAAGAAAAAATATGGATTTGTCATTGCACTTCATGAATATGAAGAAACTATTCCAACTTTATTTGACACTGTTATGGATTTCATTGAAGAAAACCCACAATTTTTACATCCAAATAATTCTATGGGATTCATAACAGATATGAGCTCTTTATCCAATATGCATATCAGACTAGATCTGGCTAATGATTATAATTTGTGCCATTATTGGAGTAATTTTGAGATTGGGAATTTGGATTTTTTTAGAAGTGAACCGTATGAAGAATTTTTCAAATACTTGGATCACAAAGGTGGCTTCTATTATGAAAGATGGGGCGATGCACCGGTACATACCCTTGGTGTGACTTTATTAATGGATAAAGAAGAGATTCATTATTTTGAAGATATTGGGTATTTCCATGCTCCATTTGGAAATTGTCCAAGTAGTAATGCTGTAAGAATTACCAAAAGATGTGTCTGTGACCCAGAAGAAGAGGGAGTTGTTGATATCGAAGAGCATAGTTGTCTTCCAAGATGGTGGAAAGTTGGAGGGAAGACTTTCTTGAAAGAAAAGGGTATGTTTTAATTAAAATCATCTACGAAAAAAATAAGATGTCTCACGATTTGTTTTTTCTATTATGCGTAGAAACTCTTTTTAAATATTATGATACAGAGGAAATGGTCTTTTGAATCTTTTCAGTATGGCGTTTCTAATCTTGACAATTGATTCAAAATATTTTGCAGTTCAGCATCACTCTTCTTATTTGCCAAACTAGGTACTAGAGTCTTAGCTTCATCAACATCATCACAAGCTAGTGAGCCTAATTGTGCCAACTCAAAAGGATGTAAGTTTGAATTTTCTGGGGATTTCAACAATTGTTCTACAGCAGAACATGTTTGAGAGTCTCTAAATCTGGAAAAAGTACTTAAATGATCCAGAGTCTTTTTCAACACTTCATTAGCCCCCACAGCAATGGCAGCTTTTGCTATTTCATTATTATCATCATCATTATTATTTTCATCTTCATCATCACTTTCACCGTTATCAATTATTGCGTCTCTAAACTCCCCATTTGGTGTCATTATCTTCTTTCTCTCTTTCAAGGCACTTCTTATGATGATTCTAGCTTCCGAAAGATTCAGCGCAATCAAATCTGTCAGTTCACCATCGTGTGTATATTGTCTTATATCAAATTCAGATCCAAGATGTAGATTGGCAGCATTTTCCTCTTCTTCGTTCAATGACTTCACACTTCTTCTCTTTATCCCAGATGTTGAGGTAGAGACGTTCATCTTATTTATATATGGTACAATTTATCCTACCAACACAGGTAACAAGGTCCTCCAAACGCTTTTTGTTGACACAACTTTCAAGATTTTGTAAAATTTGGAGATGTTATTATGGAAAGTTCGTTATTATTCGAATTATTGATAAAAAATCCGGAGATATCACCCGGCTGATATCATGTGACTATGGCCGGAACTGATAACACAATAACATTAAACACTTTATTCGTTAACTCAGTAGTGATAAAAGAGAGGAATGTGGGAGAGTGTGTACATTTCTCAATTCGAGGAGATACCAACACTTTTGTAGGTTCTGTTTAAAGGTTTTTGATATTGGCATATATTTATAATATGTCAAAACATTATGAATTGGGCTAATTTAGTGATTATAAGCCGTTTAGCTGTTTGCTGTTTTCAGATTATTCTGAATACAGATTGGTATTCTAATTGAAGCACAATAGGCAAAGTATCACAAGCCTGGCGTATATAGTAGCTATATTGGCCATTTGAATACACAGTTGATGACTCTCTATATACGGCTACTATTTCAATGGTCCTCCTTGCCCTTCGGAAGATCAATAACAATTACAAACGGGTCTGAATTTGGCTTCGATTCGGCAAGCCGTGGGACTGTAACTCTTCCATAAATAAATACTCTAGTAATAAAGAGCTGGTACAATTTCAGGAAACCGATTGAGAATAAATGGCCATTCCAAGTCAGTTTTATACTATGTATCTCATTCCGGGACTGAGATCACGTGATAATTCAATTTCCGACCTGCTAGATAGATTTGGAGATTTGATCTTTGAGAGCAATACGGTCATGGATTCTGGATTGAATCAAACAATTGAATTGTTAAATATCATTTCCTTTTGATTTGAACTTTTAGATATACTTCTAAGGCTATTGGGATTGATATTCAAAGAATCTACAACAACGTCTTGTGATCTCCTAGCTGTTCTGCTTGTTAATTGCTGGGTTTATGATAAGTTGGGTGCTTTTGGCCTTGTAATATTGCTACCAACGAGTCATCAGGATAGGGAAAATTCCATAAAATATTGCATTTAAGCCCTATTTTTTGGTGTCTAGCCTCAATTTCTGATTCATTCATTATCGCCAGCTGAAGAAATCCTTAGTTTTAACTTTTTTTGGCCCACAATTCATTTATGTCATTTCATTACAGTTCTCAACATCCAACATTGGATGAAAGAGGAGGTTCTTATCAGTTTGATCCGAGTTTAAATCAACAAAATGGTTCAATAAATAAAACGACTACAATGCAACCACCTCCATTACCTCAGTCTAATCAAAGCTTACCGCAGCATCAAATCCAGAATCAAAATCAACCCCCACAACAATATGTGGTTCAAAGTCAACAATACCTTTCACCATATCAGCAGCAACGTCAAAACAGCTATAATTTGTCTCAACAGCCGCCGCAAGGCTCACCCTTGGCATCTCAAGTTAACAACTCTGAAATTACATGGAATCAATCATATGGTTCAAGTAATCAAATGAATATGTCCACACCAAGACTATCTAGCCAGGGACAATTTGATCAACATAATAATACTAAGAAATCTCCATTTGGATCTCCAACTAATCAATTTAAAAATCCGTGGTACTATTCACATCCTCAGAAATCTCCTCAATCAGGTTCACATTATCCAACTGGAACAAGTCCTTCAACATCTGCATATCCTCAATTTTTACCGAATACGACAACAACACCAACAAATGTTGGCGGTGGGCCCTCAGTTGGAACTTCTTCATTATTACAGCATACTCCTACAAGATCATCCATATTCAATAATCAATTACCAACCACCTATGAAGATGAACAACAGTTTGCTATGGATTCCATCTCGAGAAAAAATTCACTTATAACAAATCCGCCAATAAGAGCACCAGCTCCACCTCCTGGATATTTTGCAGATTCTACTGTTCAATTGAATACAGAACCTCAAAGAAGACAGTCTGTTGCTACTGTTATGCAATCATTCCCACCTTCTCAATCACAAACCCAACAACAATACTTGAGTCCAATTCAACAAAGAAGACAATCAGTATTGAATCAATATCCAAATTTGAAACAATTACCTGCACCAACAATGAGAAAGATATCATGTAAACAAGATCTGAAACCTATCAAGAATAAGATTCCCAAGTATAGACGTGCCTCTATGGGCTCAAATTATATCTCGCCCTTATTATCATTAACGTCTGATTTAACAACAACTTATTCCCTTTGTGATTCTGATTTTAGCTATGAAGTGTCTAAAAACCCCAAGAGAGTATTAACGAAACCAAGTGAAGCAAAGACTAATAATGGAGCAGATAATGAAGATAATGATTATATACTGTACGTTAATGATGTTCTTGGAGGCCAAGAAAATCGAAAATACTTGGTGTTGGATATCTTGGGACATGGTACATTTGCTCAAGTTGTTAAATGTCAAAATTTGAAAACTAAAGAAATGGTTGCTGTTAAAGTTGTTAATTCTAAGCCTGCTTTCATAAATCAATCATTATCAGAAATTTCCATTTTAGAGTTGATTAATAAAAAAATTGATCCATTGGATAAACACCATTTCTTGCGATTAAAGGATAAATTTATCCATAAGAATCATTTATGTTTGGTTTTCGAATTATTATCATCGAATTTATTTGAATTGATTAAACAAAATCAATATAAAGGATTAAGCACCAAATTGGTTAGAAATTTTGCTAAACAATTATTAGACTCATTATGTGTTTTAAAAGATTCTAAAATCATTCATTGTGATTTAAAACCTGAAAATATTTTATTAATAAGTCCTGATAAACCAGATATCAAAGTTGTTGATTTCGGTTCTGCATGTCAAGAACGTCAAACTTTATACACTTATATTCAATCAAGATTTTATAGATCACCAGAAGTTATCTTGGGGTTACCTTATACTACTTCTATTGATACTTGGTCTTTGGGATGTATTATTGCAGAATTATTTTTAGGTTTACCAATTTTCCCTGGTTCTTCAGAATATGATCAAATTGTTAAAATCACCAGTATAATGGGACTCCCTCCAACTTGGATGATCGAGATGGGTAAAAATGCCAAAAATTTCTTTGAAAAAGATGAAATTTCTGGACAATTCAAGATTAAATCAATTGAAAAATATAGTGAAGAAAGACAAATTCAAGAAACTCCTGGTAAAAATTATTTGAAATCAAATGATTTGAATGAATTGATCACAAATTATACAATGCATAAAAGAAATATGACCTCTTCAATGATTGAGAAAGAGACAAATGATCGAGCTTCCTTAATTCATCTTTTGAAAGGGTTGTTAAATTTGAATCCATTAGAAAGATGGACACCACAACAAGCTATTTTACATCCATTTATAAATGAAACAAAATTCAATGGAGATTGGAATCCACCAGGTACAGGTTTCAGAAATTTAAACACTAAGAGTTCCACTGAAGAATTTAATGATATGAAATCAAGTATAAAGGGGAACAAATGGTATAAATAGTTTTGTTGAATACATTTCAATACTAGCTCAATTTATTTGTTCGTATAGGTCTAAACTAAATTGAATTCTACATCCATCTGTTAATCTATGATTGGATTTTTTCCAAATTCCATTGTATTTACATTATGTACAGATTAATATCTTTCATAAAAGTCATTATTGTGATTTCTTTAACCACATTTTTGTTTCATTTGATTTTTATTGTATTCTTTTGCAACTCCTCTTTATTTTGAATTATTTCAAATTTGTAGTTTAAGCAGGTAATGGAGGTGCCACTGGTTTATTTTGCCATGCCATATAACGTTGGAACATCATCCCCACACCTTCAAACACACCTAATAAACAAGCACAAGTGATGGCAGAATTTCTAGTATGTCTCCATCCACCTCTAATGGCCAATGCACCACCGGTGAAAAACCCTGCAATAATGGCATTTAATGGATCTTCTCTTTTTCTAACAGCTTTAACTGAACAATCAAAAGTTGAGAATAACCCACCCCAAACACCAAAGTTACCACCGACAACTGGGACACGGGCCTTGATGGCGCTTATAGCACCTATACGTCTTTCACCATATGGAGAGTTACGGAACCCTTTAATACCGTGCCAAACACAACCACCGATAACCTAATGGATTAGTTAGTACTTGATCTCTCATCAATTAGTTCCACACTAGTTATACATACACCCATGGCGAAAGCACCACCAAAATCGTTTAGGATGACGATAGGACAAGGGTCTCTAGTATGATCAGCGGACATTATGAATTAATCGTATCAAATGAGTATAATAAGCAAGGGCAAACCAAGTCTTTTGGTATAAATCTCTGACATTTCAACCATTTTTCATTTTTTGATTGTGACTGAAAAGTTGGAAGAAATCAAATTCGCGGAAATATGGAAGTGCCGGGTTATGTTTTGTTATTGGCACGTGGTGCAACATATATAATAATGACAGATTGGAAATAATTGGTATTATTTAGTGAAATATTTACTAGATTTACTGGGTTTTTGAAATTGGATAATTTATTGTACTCTGTAGTTATTGTGTTTCTTTTTTATCCTCTGTTGATGGGCCAATGTGGTGGTTTTTATCTGTGAGACAATCGTCAATGTTCAAGATGATATGGAGATGCAGTATTAAAGATGGGTATTAAAGACGAAAAGCAGAAAAGAGCTGTTAAAAGCTGGCACGGACGGTTATTATAACGGTGGGTAGTAGTAGTAGTAGCTGCGGTCAACAGATCTCCTACTTGAGTGAGAAGGCGAGAGCTCATCAGGGTTGGTTGTTTCTGTTGATCTGAGGCTGTGATGATCTTGTTGTAGCTGAGCATCAGTTAGCATCAACAATCAGGAAAGATCATCAAAACACTGGGAAAAAGAGTGGTACCAGAGATTAGCACAGATAACAACTCGCTTTGGTTGAACACTATCAGCCAACTGTAATTTCTCCATTACTTCTTCATAGAAAGCCCACGATTTCGTTCAAAGTAACCGAGCTTGTTCCTGCGTGCAATCGCCAGTAAAATTCAGCCAAAATAATTTCAAGGCGCAAGGAACAATTCTAATATTTTCAAACATCAACAACTTACCACTCGATTTGAACCATTTAAACCTTCAGAGCTGCTCTTGATTCCTCCTCAGATCCATCTTCCATCCCCATCAAAGACTATAGACACATTCTACCTTCCAACTACTACCTTCATTGTGCTAGCCGTTCTGATTTAAGCTTAAGTTAAAGCCCGTTATTTCGCTAAAGTTAATCATTGCTAAACCATCAAAGGAACAATTCAAAAACCTGTCAATGC
Source organism: Hansenula sp. yHMH451 (assembly GCA_030571095.1). NCBI lineage: Eukaryota > Fungi > Ascomycota > Saccharomycetes > Phaffomycetales > Wickerhamomycetaceae > Hansenula > Hansenula sp. yHMH451. Next base: position 67,390 of record JAJLXE010000011.1, read on the forward strand.
ACCTAACACATGAATAAACTATTGAGAACTTCCTCCTCTGCTCTTCATAGAGCCATCCATAGGCTGAACTCTACGAAAAAGGCAAGATTCATCTTCGTTTCCATATTCACAGTACTGTTGCTTGTTATCCTTCAGTTGAATTATGTCTATCTCTACAAACCATCAACTGAATTTCAAATTGAATATAATAAGGCGCCCACTTCTAAAGATGGTAACACTTATTATGAGACGAGTGATATGAAAGTGATAAAGACAGACCCGGAACGAAATTCTGAGTATAATTCAACAGATGAGAATCACATTATTAATGATTATAGTGACGAGGACTATTATAAAAACAAAGATTTCAGCGATTACACAGACGTTGAAAAAATTGAAGCAGGATTGAACCAATATACAGAATATAAGAAATTCATTAATGAAGTTTTATTCAGTGCTATTTCCGATGCAAAACCTTCCTTTGGTCCAATCAATAATAAAGATCATTATAATAAATCCAATCATTATGAAACAAATTGGGAGGGGAAACTACCTGTTCTTGCTGGTAAATTACGTGAAAATAATGGAGTTGACCCAATTAGATCGAAGAATTATTTGAACTCGTTTTTCCAATTGAAACCAAATGAATTTGAACATTTATCAAATTCTCACAAAGTTTTCCTAGAGAAAATGCCTGAAGATTTCCCAGAAAATATTTCCAAAACGTTTACAGGTAATGGGATTCTATATGCTGGTGGTGGGACATATAATTGGTTAGTCTTGATCTCTATTAAAATGCTGAGAGATTTAGGTTCAAAATTACCAATTGAAGTTTTCATACCTAATGAAAATGAATATTCTGTTGATTTATGTGATCGGATTTTCCCAGTATTTGGTGCCAAATGTATTTTAATGTCGAATTATATTGATACCAAGAAAATCAAAATCAAAGGATATCAATTGAAATCGATGGCTTTATTATTAACTTCCTTTGAAAATGTCTTGATGATGGATTCTGATAATTTACCGTTGAAAAATCCAGATTATTTATTCATTAATGAACCATTCATTTCAAAACCATTAGTTATATGGCCAGATTTTTGGAGAAGATCAACTTCCCCAAAGTTTTACGATATTGCAAATATTACAGTTAATGAAACTAATCAAATTAGATATTCTTATAATGATGAACGTGATCATCCTGAAGTTTTAGAAACTATTGATGATTATAATTGGAAAGTTTCTTATCATGATTTAGAAGGAACTTTCCCCGAGGCATCAAGTGAAACTGGTCAAGTTTTAATCAATAAAAAAACTCATGCAAAGACATTATTTTTATCATTATATTATAATTTTTATGGTCCAAATTATTATTATCCATTGTTTGCCCAGGGACAAGCTGGTGAAGGTGATAAAGAAACATTGTTGGCTGCTGCTCATAAGTTTGGATTACCATATTATCAAGTTCAAGAATATATTCGTGAATATGGTGAAGTTCGTGAAGATGGATCGATTGAAATTGCAGCAATGGGACAATATGATCCAATTTTAGATAATATTCAATCAAGAAATTATGAAAGTTTCAAATCTGATTATCCATATGATAGAACAAAGGATAATTATAAGATGCATAAGTTTAAAAATTCAGAAATGATTTTTTTGCATTGTAATCAACCAAAATTATATCCTTGGAAAGTTGATGGGAATGGATTTAGACAAATCCATGATGGTGATGGGAATAGAAGACGATTGTATTCCAAATTATTAATTAAAGAATTAGGTTATGATTTTGAAGCCAAGATTTGGGATACAATGAGATGGATTTTATGTGATCATGGAGATATAAGTGTTAAAGGTTTAAGAAATTCTGAATTATGGTGTGGGAAAGTTAAAGAACAATTGGAATTTTTGAAAACTGATCAATTGTGAATCACTCATTTGCTTATAGAATATATGAATGTAATATATATAATAATACAAGTAATCAAATTGTAATACAATCTCATCTCAGTATGATATTAAATCCTATACACTATAAATATTTTCACTTTAAATATATATATATGATTTTTTTTGTTGTTCATTTATAATTGAATATTAATAAGGTATTAAACTGTTAAAGTGGAATATGAATCATAAAGTTCAATATATTATGATGTAAAAGGATGGGAAGAGAATATAATTAAATCTATAAGCAAAACCGATAAAAAAGGCAAAAGAACATCAAATCCGTCAAATCATATGCGGGAAATATATGTTGGGTGGAAGTTTGTTGCAACGAGTTTAGTTTTGGTATTTATTATTCTTTGGAAGAATCTCTACCAAAGATACCAACTTTCATCCAATCCAAAACAACCAAACATCTGTTTCTAAAACTTAAGCACATACCAACATAAGCAGATTTCCAAAATAAGAAAGTTAAAGATCCACCTAATGATAACTTAGACCAATTACCCCAAGATAAATCAGCAACGGCTCTTTCTGAACCAATATAAGCCAAAGCACCTAAATGAACATATTGGAAAGGTTCGAAGTTTGAAATCTTGTCAATTTTTGAAAGAATTTTAGCCTTTTCAGAAGCTTCTGGTGTATTTTCCAAAATATATTTATGAGAATCAATCTTTGCTAAATTATGGAATAATTTAGATAAATAAATACCTTGTTGATAAGCAGCTTGGGCAGTTGGGGCAAATTTTCTTGAAAGAACACAATCACCAAGAGCGAAAATAGAATCCGAACCTGTAGCTTTTAAATAATCATCGATTAATAAACCTCTATTGGCAAATGTTTGACCTTCCAATTGACCAGCAATGTTTTTAGTGATTTCACGACCACCATTACCAGTTGCCCAAACTAAAACACCATATGGGATTTCCTCAGTAGTAGTGGTACCATCTGGATTTTTAATTGAAGCAGTAATTTTTTTGGAATCAACATTTTTAACCATTGTTTGTAATTTTAAAGAAATATTCTCTTCAGCAAAGACATCTTCGGTATATTTAATTAATTTTTTATTCATCATATTCAAAATATTTGGTAATGCTTCAACTAATGAAACTTTAATCTCTCTAGAGACTTCAGGATACCATTTAATTAAATCTTGATCGACGAAATCTTGTAATTCACCAGCAAATTCAACACCTGTTGGACCACCACCAACAACAACGAAACTTAACAATCTTTTTCTTTCAGGGTCATCTTTTGGTAAAGCTGAAGCTTTTTCAATAGAATTCAATACTTTATGTCTAATATCTTGAGCATCTGAAATTTCTTTCAAAAATGAAGCATGTTCATAAACACCAGGAGTACCAAAAGTATTTGGTTGAGCACCAACAGCACAAACCAAATAATCATATTCTAAATCTTGGACAACATCATTTTTACCAATATCTTGACCTTTAACAGTGACTTTCTTATTAACGGAATCAACTTTAGTAGCTTCAGCTTCATAGTATAAAACTTCACCTTTACATCTTCTAGCAATTGATCTAATTGGTTCAATGATGGATTTGGATTCAACAGTACCAGTTGGAGCAGATGGTAATAAAGGAGTAAATAAGAAGTAATTTCTTGGAGAAATGATAACAACATTATATTGAGTTGTATCTAAATTTTTCAATAAAGAAACAGCACCCCAACCGGAACCTAAGATAACAATTTTTTTCTTTGGTTGACCATTGGCAAATGTTGGAGATTGAGGTTTTTGTTGGGAAGGGTTTGATTCTTCGTAGATTGAATAAGCAACATAAGAAGAGGCTAATAAGGCAGAGATCCAGGTTGTTCTCCAAAGAGCTTTACCAGCTTTTCTCCAACCTGAAGTTTTAGGAGCAACCGGTTTAGGAGATGATTGTTGAAATCTAGTGACTGCACTAGAGAACAATCTTTGTTGAGGTTTTGCAGCTGCGCGCAATGGTGTCAACAAGGAGGATGACTTGAGCATTGTCAATGGTGAACTATTAGCGATAGAATAGCTTGAACAGGCCTTCTTAAAAAGGAAAAAAAAATTGGAATTTATAACAGAGATCTTTTCAATTATAAATGAATCACAGAAAAAAAGTTTCGGATTGAGCTCATCGCTTCCAAAAGTCGGAATTCAATATTTCTGTCCGGTTAATAATCACTGCGAAAATTAAAATTAGAGTGTGGAATTGTTTGTGAATGGCTGAATTAGAGGCCGAGTTCCGACTTGAGCTACATCAACTGAAGCATTCCCAGCCAATTTGGTGATAAGATAAAGCGAGAGGGACGAACAATAAGATGTGAATTATACCATAATTAGAAAGATCAGATCTGAGTCTCAGATCTGAGTTTGTAGAGTAGGAATACTAATTAAATCAACAAACTCTTGGGAAATAGAACGAGCCTATTGGAAACGGTGTATTCTCCACTGTGCCCACAATTGCCTCCACTAAGAGAATTTTATCTTTTCGTGGTGTTTGTTAATTTAATTTTGGTATCAACTGATGTGTTCGCGGGTAGCATTGCCGGATTCGGAGCTGCGAGGTTGGTGGGCCTGTTGTGCGCCAGGTAAGGGGAATGTGTGGTGATATGTAGTAGATGATGTTGATCAAGAGAGGAAGAGGATTATTGTAGTGCTTCTTTGGGCTCGATTGGTGGGATACTTGTTGATCTGGAGAGGAAAGAGCGTGGAGCGACTATATCCGTTGGTATTACCTGTAACTACTACTACTACTACCACTACTACTAAATCATGAAAGCTGTCTACTCTGTGGATGTATTGAGACACAGTGACGCTTTTGTTGGATGAGTTGGACCGTTTGTTCTTCTGGTACTGAATGTTTCAATCCCTCATAATGTTTTATTCTCCTGTCAACTCTGCAGGCTCAGCTGCTCAGCTTATTGACTGCCCCCTTCACCAGTGATTCTGTAATATTCACTGATCCCTCTCCCTCTCAGCAATATCTCACTCATCTCATATCCAACACAACAGCCTAGTAACATGGTTAAATCTTAAACAATCAAACCAAAAGTGACACATAAATTATCAATAGAGGACTAATCTCTATACATTAATCACATTCCGGGACCAATAATTCCGACCCATAGTTAAGGAGTTCATGATAAACTTGATGATTACTTTCAAATTATCTAAATGAAAAACGACGATATATTGGAAACCCCAATCAATATTAACCATTATTTCTACTCATTTAACCACTCATTATAAAATTATCTTATATTTCCTTCTAGAAAGTTCCAACCATCTCCGGATTACGTAACAACCTTTTGAATTGATGAACGTTGTCAAATAAATGTAAAGTGCCATTTTATTCGATTCTTCCACAAAACCACACAAACTTCAATAAACACCTCAAGATCAAATAACTAACCCATAATGTCTGACGATTTTGAAGTACCAGATCCAAACATCAAATCAATTTTATCCCATGATACTTTGAAATGGATCTTTGTCGGTGGTAAAGGTGGTGTTGGTAAAACTACTTCATCATCATCAGTTTCAATTCAATTGGCTTTAACAAACCCAACTAAACAATATTTGTTGATTTCAACGGATCCTGCCCATAATTTAAGTGATGCATTCGGTGAAAAGTTTGGTAAAGATGCTAGAAAAGTTACCGGATTAGATAATTTATCATGTATGGAAATTGATCCATCTTCAACTATTCAAGATTTAAGTGCAAATTTTGATACTAATAATTCAAATGATCCTTTGAAGAATATGATGAGTGATTTAACAAGTTCAATCCCAGGTATTGATGAAGCCTTATCATTCATGGAAGTCTTGAAACATATTAAAAATCAATCAAATGATGAAAATAATGAAATAAAATATGATACAATCATTTTCGATACTGCTCCAACAGGTCATACTTTAAGATTCTTACAATTACCACAAACTTTTTCCAAATTATTAGCCAAATTTGATGAATTAACCTCAAGATTTGGTGGATTGTTGAATAATTTGGGTGGTGGAACAAATGCTAATGATATCACTTCTAAAATGTCTGAATTAAAAGAATTAACTGCTTTAATCAATGAACAATTCACAGATCCAGATGTCACAACTTTCGTTGTTGTTTGCATTGCAGAATTCCTTTCTTTATATGAAAGTGAACGTTTAATTCAAGAATTGGATAGTTATGGAATCGATTCAAGTACAATCATTGTTAATCAATTATTATTTACTCAAGATCAAGATCCTTGTAAAAGATGTCAATCAAGATCTAAAATGCAAACAAAATATTTGAACGAAATGAATGAATTATATGAAGATTTCCATCTTGTTAAAGTCCCTTTGGTTAATACAGAAGTTAGAGGTTTGGAAAAATTAAAGAAATTTTCAAAATTCTTAGTGGATCCTTATGTCCCTGGTGAAAGTGTTGATTTAGAATAAATCTTGCATCAATAAACTATCTATAGCAGAAACATATATTATTCTTGTATTCTATTTAATTTTTTTCATTTAAATTCCTCACAAATCTCATTAATGATTTGGAAACATTTTTTCAATTCCTTCCGTTCAATCATAAACCATTCAACATGGATCCCATACCCTCTGGAATGACCAGAACATCCATGACAAACAATATCACCGCGGCCATATAAGGACCATAATCTTTGATGAATTGCTTTTTCAATCTTTGTTAAGTTTCGTAAAGTATGAAACCCATGAGCCTCGTCATCATAGTTTTGTAAATTTGAAGTTCTTCGCAAACTCAATTTACGGAATAATGAAGTTATTGATTTGGATTCAAACACTTGAGAATATGGGTCAACATAACTTAACGAATGATTACATTTGGATTCCCATTGTCTCAATCTATTAGTCACTGTGCCTGTGGTTAATCCAATTTTGATAAGAATATGTTTCTTTGGATTGAACACTTTCCAATCGGATTGTTTATCAGCATTTTTAGAAATCTTCTTCACTTGCAACCAATCCTGTTTCTTTGGTGCCTTCGAAATAAGATGCCTAAGCGTATAAACATATATGAACCCACTTTGTACTTCCCTTGTGGGGGAAGTTTCCCCATGAATATCAATTCTCTGTAATGTCTTCCTTGGTGAACTGGGGGGTTTCCCTTGATTCTTATGATAATGACAAAATTGAACCTCTTTAGAAACAAGGATTTTGCACCTCTGGCTTTTCACAGTGATCCCCATACATTGCACACTCGCCATACTAGCATTTTCTCGAATTTTTCTTGTATAAAGCCAACTTTTTGAAGATTTCAAGAATTTCGTACAAGTCTTGAAAAGTAAACAAAAAAAAAAAATATCGATCCAAATCTGGTTCGAGCCGCATGACAGATTAAACGAGAGAAAACGTCAAAATTTCAAAATGAGACATAATTTGATTTAACAAAGGAAATGTTCATTTTGCTCGTTGATTTTAGCGTTTAAGGATCTTTTGGGTGAAGTTCATTATTCCCTTTGCTATATATTTTGGGCTTGAAGAAGTGAGAGTTCGGTTTGGAAATGTCTGATAATCCTTCCATAGTGTCTTCCGATCAGGCTCCTTCACAAATAGGATATGACCATTACTTGGTGATTGGTCTTTATAAGAACGGGTTGAAACTTTCCTTGCAGAATGGTGATAGATCGCATTTCATAAGGTTTCATGACCTCAAGTTCAAAGATGATTACTCGCCGCAAGGTGAACCTTTAGCAGTTTTGAATTCTCTTGGATTGATTGGGTTTGTGGATTTGGGACCTGGATATCTCATTGTGATACATACCCAAGCCCCGGTTTTCGAACATAGAGATGTAACGATCTGGAATATAATGAAAAGTTTGATACTACCTTTAAAATACGAATTGGTGAGACCTTTTTTCAAATTTGAAGATAAAGTGGAGGAAGAGGAAGAGGAAGAGGAAAAGGATGGCGGTGCTGATGAAGTTGAAGGTAGAAATAGAGCAACTTCAACAGCAAGTACATTGATGGCAGACAAGTTCATTCAAACGAAGGATATGTTTTTCAGTAAACTAGGTGTCTATGTCAATGATATCAAATCCAATCCTTCCCTTTCCATTTCAAACAAGATTGTGAACATGTTGGATATTGATAATGAAACCGATGAAATAGATGGCAAAGATATCAATTCAGTCAAATTGAAACGATCAATAACTATCAGAGGAGTTCCAAAAGGGGTTGAGCCACCGACTAGAAACAATTTCACCAGAATATTTGATAAAATCAAACAACAACAATCAGATGATCAAGAATTAGAACAAAATCAAAAATATTCAGTTTCAAATAGTTTGATTTTCAAATTTGAAAAACAACTTGATAAATTCTTTAGTAGAAGGGATTTCTTTTATTCAAGGGAAATTGATCTAACAAAAGATATTGTTTTTAAAAATGGTGATATTCAAACCGATTTAAATGGGACGGGTTCTTTTTGGTTTAATCGGTCATTATCTAAGAAATTCACCAAATCAGAATTGTCTATTCCTTTGATCCAAGGGTTTGTTGGGTCGATTGATGTTGATGTTAATGTTGGTCGTTCTTCCATAGCAGCAAGACAGGGGAAATTATTATTGGTTTCTAAGAGAAGTACAGAACGTGCAGGCTCAAGATATTTAAGGCGAGGTATCGATGATCATGCCAATGTCGCAAATTTTGTTAAAACTTCACAGTTTTTCTTTACAGAATTGGATGAAGGCCCTTTGCTAACCAAATATGACACAATAAGAGGATCCATACCGTTGTTTTTCCAACAAAACCCAGCATTTTTAAAACCAGTACCAACATTGACAAGAAATGTTACCAAATGTGAAATTCCTTTCAAAGAACATTTTGCAAACTTATTCGAAAAACATGGCTCAGTTACTTGTATCTCATTAGTGGAAAGATCACCAAAGGAAAATCAAGTTGGTAATGCATATGAGGAACTAGCTCATAGGAACAATATTGAATTCGCATGGTTTGATTTCCATGAGATCTGTAAAAAAATGAGATTTGATAATGTCTCGCAATTGTTGGATTATCCTATTGATAATACCGAAGTCGATATCACTGTGGATCAACAGATGGATATTTATAGATGGTCCGATAATGTCAACCAGGAAGATCAGTTGGGGATATTTAGAATCAATTGTATTGATTGCTTAGATAGAACAAACATTGTTTCAAAATATTTATCTGAAAATGTTCTAGTCAACAAGATCCTACCAACTCATGATTTATCAATAGAGAACTTCACCAAATTTCAAAGAGATTTTAATAATCTATGGGCAGATAATGGTGATTATATCTCTAGACAGTACGCCTCAACCAATGCTCTTAAAGGTGATTATACAAGAACAGCGAAAAGAAACTATAAAGGTTTGTTAAATGATGCGTTTTTAACAATGTCAAGATATTACTCGGGATATATCAGTGATTATTTTAAACAATGTTTTGTTGATTATGTGTTGGGACACAAGAGCCAAGAGGTCTTTGAAGATTTTGAAAATACTTTAAATGTTATTGATCCAAATGAAATTAATGAAAATTTGAACAAGAATAACTCAATGTTGCAGTTGATTGTTGAAGAGCTTGGGATTCTGAAAAATAAACAGAGTGGTTCAGATACTGAAGGTGAAGATGAAGATCTTATCTTGGTTGGTTCATGGTCAAATATTCAATCATCCTTAGAATTCAATAAGTTGAAACCATTGGAATCTAATATTTCTTTGATATTGACAAATAAACTGATCTTCTTTGTAAAATTTAATGAAAAAGATGCCAAGATTGAAAATGTGATTAAACTGAAGATTCGTGATTTGAAAGAGTTACAATATGGTGCATTTATAACTTCTACTCATAGTTCTCTCTCATTGAATCCAAAGAGGAATATTGGCCTGAAATTTCTTTTCAATAAAGATCAAGTAGAGCATAATGAAACTGCTACATCAACAACTCAAGAGGAAAATGATTTTCTAGTGATTAAATTCCCTACCGACATCGAGTATGAAAAGGCCAAATATATCATTGAACTGATTTCTAAAACGTGCCATTCAACTGCATTGTCAAATGTTGATATAATCGGGGAAGAAGAGGCTCGAAAGAGCATTAATGTGATACAGAATCTAGAGTACAAATTCAAGAAGCTAGTATGGGGATGATATACACGAGACACTGATACATTTTATGAGAATTAATTAGAAAACTTAATAGTTGGGAACCCCAATGAATGCGATGATTATGTGATTAACAAGTTGTAGATTTCGTTTAATGTTGGTCTTAACGTTGTCCGGTGAAAGCTTCGGGGATACAACGAAAATCCATTAAATATTTCAGCACCAACTGATGAACTCTTCACTTCTATACACTCTACAACATCCCACCACATTTCACTGAAGTTGTACAAATTATCACAATGCTCATCACTGAATCATATCACGACGTCAAGACCTCGTATGGTACCACTTTACGTCTATATACCTACCACCCAAAGATCCCAAACTATCCCCGTGCAAAATTCCCAGGTGTCCTAGTGTATTCTGAGATTTATCAAGTAACAGGACCAGTAGCTAGATTTGCTAAGAAGATTGCTAGTGAAGGTTACATTGTCGTTGCTCCTTCTATTTATCATAACTTTGAAGGTCCAGAGCCATTGGCATACGACGTCGAGGGAACAGACAAGGGGAATAAATATAAGATCGAGAAACCTTTGGAATCATACGATGAGGATAACAAGCTAGCCTTGGACTATTTAGAATCTTTGGATACTTATTCAGGGAAAGTCGGGGCTACTGGTATGTGCCTTGGTGGTCATTTAGCCTTCAGAGGTGCCCTAGATAAGAGAATCAGTGCTGTTGTTGGATTTTTCCCAACTGATATTCATATCCATGCCTTGGGAAAAGGTGAAAATGATGATAGTTTGATCAGATCCAAAGAATTCAATAGAAAAGATTTGGAATTGGTATTGATCTTTGGAACTTTAGATAATCATGTTCCACCTGAAGGACGTGATTTGATTAGAAAAACTTTAAGAGATAACGGCGCCAATTTCACATTTATGGAATTGAACGACGCTCAACATGCCTTCGTTAGAGATGAATCCAGTAAGGGGAGATACGATAGTGCTATTACATCTGCTTGTTTCGGATTCTTATTTGAGTTGTTTAACAGAAGATTAAGAACTGATTTGGGTGAAAATGATGGTAAAGATGTTGAAGTTGAACATGTCTGTTAGGTTATCCTTTTGAATAATAATGATTCTGATTATATCTCTTCATTGGTTTTGTCGAGTGCATTTTCCTCAGTAGAATTGTCTCATTTATAATACTCTCACAGGTCATCGGAATCATCTCATAATTGTTGTACTACTTGTTACACGAATAGATGTTTAACGATTTTGTATTTGAACTGGCGAGCTTCCCTCTGATGTATGTCTTTTTAGCATAACTGATCCCCAAGCAGTTACGGGAGTTGTACGTTGTACGCAAGACATATCACACACATTATGAGTGAACAAATTCCACAAGCTAAACAATTTCATGAGGGCAATCACATGGATATCCCAGCGAAAGCATATCTTAACGCAACGATTCTGGACCATCCAGGTACTATGCTTATAAGCTCAGGTAAAGCACAAGTTCATTGTGTAAATGCTAGACTATTCAAGAGATGTTGCAGACTTGTACGTTCTGACGAAAATATACTTGATGAACTGATTGATCACTCACCGGATTCTAAAATTGTCATCAAAACGTATTCTGAGGAAGAAATGATAAAATCGTTCCCTTATACTCCTAGTGCTAAGGAAGTGAATCATGTATACGATGAATATCTCTCAAAAGAATATTCTACAAATACGTTAATGAGAGAAAACTATATATATAAGCTTAAAGGTAAACCAAAATCATTAATCATGGCTCCAATACAGATTACATGTGGAGTTCTGTATAAATATTTTGATCCCTCTGATAAAAAGAAAGACCGATTAAGAGCCAGTGGTGATAGATTCATTGCTTTTGAATTCATCGATGATTATGCACCTCTTGATTGTGCTGAAGATTACAAAAAAGCTGAGGAAGAAATCCAAATTTTCCACAAAGAAATGGAAGTAACCCATGGGAATCTAAATCAACACAACATCTTCAAAAAACCTGATGGATCTTTTGTTATATTTGGGTTTTCACATGGCACTATACTTCAGGATTCCTCATCTTTTGAGAATTGGAATTTCGCAGATATAATGATGAAGAACAAAGACAGAAATAAATTAGACGCACTTGGGATACGTATGGCTGATAAACTAATTCCACTCCCTGATCTCTCACTGATAAGATATCGGCGATCACGCAGTTTATTGAAGGAACTCTTTGATGACAACTTTGAACCGAAAGACTTGAATCAACAATTTGAATAGTGAGATGAGATGTATTATATTCTATTGTTTCAGTTCCGACCGCTATTTTTCACGTGCAAAGGCCTCGGAGCATGTTCCACCTTTCATTTTTTTTTTTTCATCAAAACTTTTCTAAAAGGGCGTCAGAATACACAGAGATCAAAATTTAGAACTTGTTCCAAAGGCTAATATACCTATTTGACTATAAATCCAAGCCTCAAGATGAGACCTTTGTTGTTGAAAGGGCATGAACGTTCATTGACCCAAGTGAAATATAACCGTGAAGGGGATTTGATCTTCACCGTGGCCAAAGATAAAGAAGCATCAGTTTGGTATTCATTCAATGGTGAAAGATTAGGAACTTTTAGTGGACATGCTGGTACAATTTGGTCCATTGATGTTGACCAAAAATCAGACTTATTGATTACTGGTTCTGCTGATTTCAGTGTTAAATTATGGACTGTTTCAAATGGTCAAAATGTTTATACTTGGAAATGTGTTTCCCCAGTTAGAAGAGTTGAATTCACACCATCAAATGATAAATTTTTAGCTGTTATGGATGCTGTTATGGGTCATAAGGGTGACATTTCAGTCTTTAACGTTAACCATGAAGATTATACAAAACAAGAAGAAGAACCAATATTAGTTATCCCAACTAAAGAAGGTCTTGAAAGAGTTAGTGTTGCTGGATTTTCATATCTAGGTAAATATATCATTGCTGGTCATCAAGACGGTACCGTCTCCAAATATGATGCCTTAACTGGTGAATACATTTCATCTGTTAAAGTACATGATGGTTTAGTCACTGATTTACAATTCTCCGAAGATAAAACATATTTCATCACTTCCTCAAAGGATAAATCTTCCAAAATTCTAGATGTTGATGACTTGAATATTTTGAAAAAATTCGAATCGGATTCTCCATTAAATACTGCTGCTATAACTCCATTGAAAAACTTTGTTGTTCTAGGTGGTGGTCAAGAAGCAAGAGATGTTACCACAACTGCCGCCAATCAAGGTAAATTCGAAGCTAGATTTTACCACAAGATTTTTGAAGATGAAATTGGTAGAGTGAAGGGTCATTTCGGTCCATTAAATTACATTGCTATTCATCCAAAGGGTACTGGTTACGCATCTGGAGGGGAAGATGGTTATGTTCGTGTTCATAATTTCGATAAATCTTATTTCGATTTCAAATATGATGTTGAAATAACAGCTGAGGCTGCTGCTTCTAAAACTGATGATGAATAGATCCACTCGAATCAGCCAGAGCTGATTTAGGTAGTTTGTGTATGTTTTTTGAAAATTAAAAGGAGAGGGGGGAGAGGAGATGATAATTAAACTGTACAATGGCATAAATTATTTGTTTGAATCTTGGTTAATAATGTAGACTACGTGATCTTTGTTCTATAGTAAATCCGTTTATTATGTCGTATTCATCGTGGATATCGTATATATGTATCTATGTATGTGTGTTTTCCAAAAAACTTTTCTATCTCCCTATTCTTCGACTATCACCAGATCCCATCTACATGACAAAAAGACCTTATTTTGCAGCAGCAGCTTTTCTAGCATCAGCTATGTTTCCATGTTAGTATCAGTTTCTACAACCAAGAGGTAAGATTTTTGCACTTCACTACGTTGGGATCGTCAGATAACTGTGGGATCTCTACGGTTAGGGTTCTGCAAGTTCACTCACCATCAGCTTGTTTCTTTCTCATGATTTCAGCTTGATCTTCCAGTCTCCTCTTTGGATCACCATCTTGCTTCTTTTTTTGTTGAGCCTGCTTCTTAGCGTTCTTTTCTCTGGCCTTTTCTCTTTGGTTACCTCTGGACATTATGACTCGTTTTGTATTTGTGTAAAGGTCAACTCTTCAAACTTCTTCCAATGTTCGACTCTTTCTTTCAATTATTGATTCAAATTAAAAGAGTGTCAAAAATGACTACGATTGATTTCCGACAACTTTTGTATGGGGAGTCACGTTACAGTGGGTCGGAAAATGTTTTTTGGGCAATAAACTGACACCGTTTGAAAGATTAGATCAAGAGTTGAAGTTTGGATATAGATGGAAAGCGTGAAGAGTTACTCAATTGGATAAGATGTCTGATAAGGAAGTGGAGCTCACTGAAGAGCAACTGAAGGAGCAAAAACTAGAAGCTGCTAGAAAGAAAGTGAGTTGAAACACACCGGATCAATGTCATATGGGACTGTTTAGAATCTAACAATACAAAGTATGAACAATTGAAGAATAAGAAAGGAAAGAAGAAGAAGTCTAAGAAGGAGAAGAAGGAAGATGAGAACGAAGATAGCAAGGAGGCTAGTATAGAACCTGCTGATGAGACGGCTGGTGACGAGAAGGAACCAGAAGAAAAGGAAGAGACCAGCCTGGAGAAGGCTGAAAGTGAAGGTGAAGGGAAATCGCAAGAACTGGAGAAAGAAAACGTGCCAAATCCAAGTGAAAAGGATGGAGAATCGAAGGAAGAAGTGGCAGAAGAGTCTAGGATAGAAGTCAAGGAGGAAGCTAATGAACAAGCTGAAGAACCAAAACGAAAAGAAGAGCCAAAAGAAGAATCAAAAGAAGAATCAAAAGAAGAATCAAAAGAAGAACCAAAAGAGTCCAACCCAATTGAGGATAGTATCACATCCACATTAGATGGGTTAGCTATCAAAGACACTGAGAAGGGTAGCGATTCCAATAATGCTCAAGATGAAGCAAAAGAAGACGCCTCAGATGATCTGTTCCCAGATTCAGGTCCTTCTTTTATGGATACTATAAAACAAGCACAATCAGATGACGCTTTAACAAAAGTACAAAAGGAAAATACAACATTGAAAACCGAACTTGAAAAAGCGAAGAAGGAAAATAAAGATTTGAAATTATTAAAATTAGATCATTTAGAACAGATTGAAACTTTAGAATCTAGAGTTGCAGATTTAGAATCCAAACTAGCAAAAGCTAAAGTGGATTCATCAGTATTACCAGCAGCACCTTCAGGACATACCCACTTCAACTCTTCAGCGTATGATAATGATGAAACACTTTCGTTATCTCCAACTCCATCTTTCCAACAATCCTTCCCAACCACATTTAGTCAATTCAAACCACATCATAAAAATGAAAGCCAACTAAGTGTTGCAGAGTTGAAAGCAAGATTGAACAAATGGAGAGGATGGAATATTGATATGAGCGCTTGGAGAAGTGTTGGAAGTGGTCCTGTGGTTGAATTATAAAAAGATCTATTCTGATATATTTAGATTAAGAGCATCTGAAAGAAGAAGGGAAAGTTTAAGATCTCAACAAGGTGAATCCGATACGTGGATATCGATATGAAGTACACTAATTCTTTTAAATTTTACACTGAAAAACGTATTATAACATAAAATTCCTTAAACCTATATACAAATGCAATATTATCCTCTCTCTTTCTTTCTGTATCAAACATCTCCCCTAATGATTTCTTAAAAAATCATTTAATACGACACAAAACTTCACCCGGTTTCCCTAGCTCTATAGCCTCGGTCAAATCAACAATCTTGTCTTGGAAACTATGACCGCTTATCTTCACAAGAACCAACTCACTTGGTTGTAAAGGTTTAATTTCTCTGATAGATTTCCCAGCAGCTAATTTTTTCAATTGATCATGATCCAAATGAATTCTACGACTTGGTTTGGAAATCAATCTGAATTTTCTCAATACGGATTCGGTCCCTCTATATTTCAATCCTAACCATAACCTTCTGGTGGCAATATTATCTGGTGTGACTTCAGTTGGTTCTAAATCTGGTCCAGATACAGAGCCCTTTTGTACTGATGTAATGAAACCTTGTTTGTATAGATGTGAGGCCACTTCCAAATGTAGTCTGGAGTATGGAACTGATGTGGTGGCTAAATTTCTCATGGTGACATTTTGCAAATGAGCACCCATATATCCCAGTCTTGTTAGCGACATCTTGACGTTTACACTTTTAATGGGTTTTTGAATCTTTAAAATATTCAATTCTTTTGTCGTTTTCAGTCGAAGTTGAATTTTTCAACTTTGGAAAAAAACGAGAAACCTCTTATTGGTAGGAGCACTTTATAGGACTCTCGAAGCTGAGTAGTGATAACTCAGTATATTATAACTAGATGAAACCTCTGTTGATAGTCTTGGTTGATTTGATCTTGGAAAGTCATTTGAAACAGTTTATTTTCTACCATTTAATCAGCTTTTGGTAGAGTATCAAGCGTTTTCTTGATTTCTCGGGCTTCCATTTCAGAATTGAAAGCTCCAATCATCTCGAAAAAAAAGCTGCTGATATTATTGATCTTGATATTGAACAAACATCAACATAATCATAAGAGAAGAAGAATCCAGGTGTTTAAGAGATGTTTAGAAGCAGATTATTCCAGCTTGGTTCCTTGAATAAGGCAGCTTTCCCTAAAGTCAGACCGCAATTTCAACCTTTCAAACAATCTAAAAGATTTGCCAGTAACAATAAACTACCAGAAAGAGATCCAAATAAAAGCATCAAGTTCCGTAATTTCATAGCATTGGGGATCCTTTCATGGGTTATATTGGCACAAGTCGTCGAAGCTGTTAACAAGGAGAACAAAGGTTCAAGAAGTATGAGTGAATCTGAATATTACAAACAACAACTCAAATTGAAAAGAAGAAAAGCGATATTTTCTCAAGATGATAAGCAAGTTTACTTTGTGAAAAGTGGCGATAAAGATAGTTTGAAAAATTTAAAAGTTGAAGGTTACGAGACCATAGACCCAAGTGTATTGGTTGAAGCTGAAAAAAAGAACGAAGAATCATTATTCCATGCTTTATTAAACGATCCAGAAACTAAATCTTTACCAATTGGGCTAGTCGTGGATTTAATTTCCCAGAAATTGAAGGATTCACAAGGAACCAAATTTATTATAATAAATTATCCAACGGATATTAAAGAATCTGTTAAGTTTGAAGAAAAAGTTGTAACAATCAAAAAACTAATCAATTTAACTGAAAGAGATGAATCTAATGATGATGATGTTTTGAAATATTACAAAACTGTCAATAAAGTCCAAGACGTGAAATCTATTGAGGATATTTCTAAGTCACTATGAAAAACTAATTTCTACAAATACCGGAACATAAAACTTGTATATATATATGATTAATACATTCTAAATTTCATTGCATGTCTCATTACTTCATTTATTTCTTTGTACTTCCAAACCCACCAAATCCCATGAGTTTCATCATATCATTATCTTCGCCTGAAGAGCTCTGTTTTTCTTGTAATTCTGAGCCCTTAGCTTTCTTCGTCTGCTTCTTTTGCTTCAGTTCCTCTTCAAAAGCTTGTCTCTTAGCAATCCGTTTCTTGATATCATACTTCTCACCATCACTTATCTGTTGCTCGACTCTTTTAACAAGTTTCTCATAGTGCTCTTTTACCTGTTCCAGTGACACTTGGACTTCTCTATTCAATTCACCACTCCTTATCAAATGAGGCTTACTATTCAAATGATCGACATATTTTAAATTATCCTTGAACGTCAAATCACATACCTCACAGTAGAACCCAAATGATTTCCCTCTTGTTGACACAACATTACTAGCAATCACTTGACGTTTATTCAAATCCTTATTGAAATTCAATGAATCTCTATCAACAGATTTAACACCTTCAACCTTCTCTAAAGTTCTATTTTGGTGTTTTTCACGTCGTAGGGCCGCTTGCTTGGCATATTCTTCCTTATCCCATGTTCTTCTACCAAAGGAGTTTTTGTCAGACATAGTCAACTATAACTACTATCCAATTGAAATGGTTGTTGGAGCTTAATGGATAAAAAGATGAATCAATTCTGCCAATTTTTCATTAAACGGTTTGTGTTATGTAAGCAAACCAAGTTATTATCACATTGACTTACTTTAGTTTCTTCTCCTTTTCTATCTATCGAGGAATAAAGTATCTTGAGATTGAAATGGCTTTGTGGAGAGATCAGTGGTTTTTCTTGGGGTGTGCTGTTCTACGGTAGTTGACGAATATTCGGGAACTTATGGGTTTTGTATATTGTATATTGTATAATGTCGTGGGGTTTTAGGACTAATGAACTACCTGAAGACACAAAGGGAGCAGCAAAGGAACCCATTCAAATATGTGTTCAAAAGACATCTTGAAATTCGTTAGCCTCAGCTGTGGAGCCTGTGGAGGGTTGGTGAGCATCTATTTATCAACTTCTCAAATGAACAGAAGCACTTCAATTAATACAAGCCCTCTATAAAAGTCAGCTCATATTCCATGAGTCTCATTTATCATCGCTGATATCAGCCTCATTCTCTCTTTTTACCTCGTCGTTTTCTTTTCGGTTGAATATTATTGGGTTGTGGAAAGGAAGTCCATAAGTGGCGGAATAGTAGTCCACACCAACAAATGAAAAGACAAACACAACAACGTTTACCGGGTCTCTAAAAAGTCTTTTGATAGACGGCATGGTTGTCTATTTAGGACTGACGCGTATGAAAGACAGCTAAGTATGTTGACTTTTAAAGTGATTTTGAATACAGAATGAATTCTTTCTGCCAGGAATTTCGTGCAAGATAAACCAACTATATTGGAAACTCGAATCGCCAAACTATTGAAGATTTATGAAATACGTAAACAACAACTACAACTCATAGTCATCATGTCGAAGGATATTCTTTCCATGATTGGGAAGTCAAAGGTTACAGGCCCGAAACCCCCAATATCATCACAAGCCCAATCGTCTATATCATCACTCATCTCTTCGAAATCTTCTACATCATCACACAAAACTTCGATTATAGATCAGTATCTTATCAAGATCATACCCACTAATTCCCCAACTCATGACAAAGATCCCATTCCCATTGTATCTTTTGACCTTGATGGCACCTTAGTTCATACTAAATCTGGATCAAAATTTGCTAGAGCTTCAACTGATTGGAAATGGTTCAATGAAAAAGTCATCACCAAATTACAGGCTATAAGCATAAACACACCAATTGTAATTTTCACAAATCAAGGTGGTGTAATAGCATCCAAGACCTCTAAATCTTATATCAATTTCACAGGTAGAATTCAATTGATACTGAAAGAACTAGAGAAGGAAGGAATTCATATTGGAAGAGTTTGGATTTATGCTAGTCCGAAAAAACCTGCTGGTTATAAAGGTTCTCAAGTTGATCAATTTGATAAAATGAGGAAACCACTTATTGGAATGTTCGAGTCGTTTTTAAACGACTACGGAATGGATAAAATATCAATAGAAGACAGTCTGTATATTGGAGATGCAGCTGGTAGAAAGCAAGATTTTAGTGACAGTGATTTAAAATTTGCAGAGAATTGCAAACTGAGGTTCAAGACACCAGAAGAATATTTTAAGTAATAAAACTAACAAAAAAAAATGTACATGAATTGATTCGATTCGAATACTTTAATACATTCTACAATGTACTTTCTACGATGCTACCAACTCAATAGTAGCTGATGAACCATATTATTAAGTTCTATATTTGTACATTAATCAATCTTAACCCATTATTAAAAAACCAACGATAATTTAACCAGTTTTCTTCATTTCAAATTAAAGTTGAGGAGTGAACTTATTCATCTTGAACAATAGTACCTTTTTCTGAAACATAGATACCATCCAAGAACTTACGGATATCCTTGTTTCTGACTCTACAGATTTGTTGGATATCAGCAGCGTTTTGAGAAACAGCTTCAACAGAGTTACCACTTAAGACAATTTCATCTTTTTGGTTAGCTGAGAATTCAACAGAGACACCTTCGTGAACTGGAACTTTTCTGATTTGTTTATCACCCAAGAAGTTTCTGATTTCAATGAATTTGTTACCTTCTTCTTCAACAACGTTAACGTTGATTGGGAAATGCGCATAAACATATCTCAATTTGTATTTGTAACCTTTGGTGACACCGGTAACCAAGTTAGCAACTAATGACTTAACAGTTCTTAAAGCAGCAACATGTTTTCTGTCACCGTTGTGGACAGTGATTTTGATTTGTCTAGCTGATAATTTGGTGAAGGTGATATCAATATGACGCAAGTTTTTGGTCAAAGTACCTCTTGGACCGGTAACAGTGACGATTCTTGATTTGATGTTGACGGTAACACCTTCTGGGATATCTAAGATTTGATCAGTTCTGATGTACTTCATTGTGTATAGATTTTGATGGTCCTTTAAACAGATGTTCAGGTAATTACAAGTATTAAAGCTTCACCTTTAATTTTCACATATATTGAAATTTTCATGAAAAAAAAAAATACGGTCTGATACATCCGAACACCGGAACAATCGCTTTTGCTCAGGTATGCGGCACATATAGCATAAGCCCTATCAGGTGGTCATGTGACCTCGAAATGAGCCCTAATCTATAATGTATCCGCGATAGTCAGTTCTCTTCATCAATCATCTTTTGCAACTTACCAAAGATCTTGTCACGATGCTGGGCTAGTTGGTCATCCTCTTCACCAGGGAAGAAGTTCTGTCTTTCATACTCATCATCAGCATCTTCACCTGGAACTCCATTATCCAAGAAGCTAGAAGGGCCGTTCCCTTCTTCATCAAATAGCTCTTCATAAAGATCATCGAACTGATCACCAAATTCTTCTTGTAGTTGATCCACAGCGTCGTTGTTCACGCTTTGCTGTTGGGATTGAAGCATTGACTCGGTTAGCAGCTCTATGGAGGATTCTGATTTACCATCACCATCAGAATAATCATCGTCATCATCTGGATAATCATTCTTATAGAAATCTTCAGCATTGGAGTCTTCATCATCTGATAATTGCTTGTCTGATTCATCATCTTCTTCTATCCCATTGACATCTTCCTCGAATTTACTGTTCTTAGCTGTTAGTAATTGTGCAAAAAGCCAAAAGAATAATTAAACATACATATAACCAATTTTCTCTTTCTCCCAAGTCTCATGGACAGCACGGTCCCTATAGTAAACATCATACACATACTCCAAATCAACTTTCTCCGTTTTAGACTCTTGTTTTGATAGGTTTGAAGATCTATGCTTCCTTTTCTTCAAATTGGTTGAACTAGTCTGATCTTTGGGAAGACTAAGTACAGAATCAAGCATTTCTGTGAACTCATCTGGCAATTTCTCCTCTTGTGTCTCCTCCTTGGGTAGAATAAATGTATTTTGTTTAACCTATCGTTCCCATCGTTAATAGTTGTTCACATACAATATCAAAGTATCATTAACCTACTTCTTTTCCACTGGCTTCTTGTAATAATGGCAAGATTGCCTCACCGTCCTCTTTCAGCTGAACAATTTCGTTATCCGTTCTCTGTAGTTTGAACACTATATCCAGTTAGTTGCTATCGCTAGATAGGTTCAACAGTACAAGAACACATACCATAATGCTCATCTTTTATTCTTTTGTTTCTTGGGGTTTCAAGAACTGATATTGTGGGTTAGTTGACAAATTCTGATCCAGTTCTCAATCAATCAATCAAGACTTACTCAACGCTTGTAACGAGTCCTGGTTTCTCTTTCTTTTGATCCGTAGCACCTCTGGAAGATTGGTTCTAGAGCTCATGCTGCCTTTTGATACACAAACTGGCCCTTCCTGATCCTATACGAATTGATCAACTTTGACGATATTGACGTTGTTTTTGTTTTGCACTTTCAAATCGGTCTCGGATTTACCAAAAAAGTGACATAATAACCACAAAAGCTAAAATCGAGGTTCCACTAAAGACCGCTTAAGCTGCTGTATAAAAGCTAACAAAACTATTCAGGCTACGTTTGTAGAGGGGATTGGAATCGATACAGAAGAAAATATACTTGCTATCAACATTTCAAAGACACGGTCTATAAGATGAGAGCTGTAATCTATTCTCATTTCAACAAGCAAATTATACGATTAAACTGGTTGATCTCATATCTATCAGATTCTGTCATTGGAGTCGTACTAGAGAAACATCATGATGTTGTTCTCGTAACTGGTGGAACACAAGGTCTTGGTAAACAGATTGTTTTAGAGTTTGCTAAAAAGGGCGTTCAAAGAATTGTAGTGTTTGACGTTCAAGAACCAGCAGATAAGGATAGGGTTGATGGTGTCTATTATTATCAATGTGATGTTAGCAATAGAGAGCAGGTCATTCAGTTGAGTGAAAAAGTCAAAGCCCAAATTGGCATAGTAACAATTGTCATAAACAACGCTGGTATCACCTCTGGGAAATCATTCATGGATCTCACTTTCAATGAGATTGAGAAAGTCATCAAGGTTAATTTGTTGTCGAATTTTTATATCAACAAGGCCTTTCTACCGGATATGTTATACATGAAAAGAGGATATATTATCACAGTTGCCTCTGTATTGGGCTTCATGTCACCTTCAAATTTGAGTATGCATAAGAAAGACACCTTCTAGGAGCTTGTTTCAATTACTAACAATCAAGATGTAGGTGCATATGGGGCCTCAAAATCTGGACTTATTGCACTTCATGAATCTTTGACATATGAGTTGGGACCGCCATTAATCAGCAACACAGGTGTTAAGACACTATTGATTTGTCCCGGTCAGTTGAAAACGCAAATGTTTAAAGGCGTCAAAACACCATCTTCAATATTTGCGCCAGAATTGGACCCACAATATGTTGCACAGAAAATAGTCAAGGCAGTTGAATATGGAAGAAGAGGTGAATTGAAATTTCCAATATATGGTAACTTCTTGCCATTATTCAGGTCATTACCATGGCCTGTTACTCAGAGTATTAGATTTATAAGTGGAATGGACGAATCAATGAAATGCTATGAAGCAGAGCCCGTTAACAAGAAGCCAGAGCATCATGAAGTCATTGCTGGAACACTTATCTCTTCCTCTTCTTCATTGATATAATTGTTTAAGATCTTCCTGAACCCCCAAAAATTTCCCTTGGATCCACCCCAAAAAGGTTCATTGAAATCATTCGCTGCAATGATTTTCCCCTTGATCAAGCCCAATGGTAAAGAATTATAGGTTCTTGAATCCAATGAATGGGCCAAATTATCACCTGTTACCCAGCAGTGGCCCTCTGGAACCTTAATAAATTTGTTAAAGCTATCAGAGCCAGTCCCAGAGTTATTAGAACCCTCATCATTTGCTTTAGAGGATTTGTCGTCATTCTTATTACCATTCTCCATACTTGGATCAATCAAAATGATATCCCCAGGCATTCCGGTAATTCTTTTACAAACCCTTTGATCAGGATCCGTTGGTTTCAAAGCAACGACACAATCACCAATGTCCAAGTCACGTCCAAGTTTGTAACGTTTAGAAGTATAGACATAATCACCATTGGCTGCTAAAGTAGGAAGCATCGATTCACCTCTTGTTTCTGTGAACTCGTAAAAATGAGATTGTAGCACATGGACTGCACATCCGCCTCTTGCAACATAGCTGAATACCTTTCCAACAAACTTGATCCTGTCCATTGCGCTCAGTGCTCTTGTTTAACTATGAGGAAAGCTGAAGATTTGAAGAGTTTATAACTTTTGTAGATGTTTTCGAATTTCCAGATTCTTAGTCAGCCGATCAGAATTATTTCTGGCTTGAAAATCGAAAAATCTATTAAACAAAAGTGTTTGAACTGCATACTGTGAAAGATATCTGGAAAGAGTACTTGTTTATTTAGACCAGTAGTGTTGTTTCCATATTATCACCACATAGCTTGAAGCACTAAAAGAAACAAACTATAAGACAAGATGATGGCACGTTATGAACAAAGAGAGCTCCTCGAACAGCTAATGGGGAGAGATACATTAATCAATCCATCTCGTCAACGAAGAGAATTGGGGCTTTCAGATCCAAAAATATGTAAAAGTTTCCTGTTGGGTATATGTCCGTTTGACCTTTTCAATAGTACAAAACAAGATATGGGACGTTGTAATAAGATTCATTTGGAAAAGCATAAGATACAATACGAAAGAGAAATTGCACAGGGGAAACAGTTCCCAGAATTTGAATTGGATGTGATATCGAACCTAAATAGATTCATCGTTGATGTGAATAGGAAGATTGAGGTTGCGTTGAAAAGATTGGAAAATACGCCGGAAGAAAAGTTGAAAATTAGTGAAGCTGCTAAAGAGTTGGAAATTGTGGATTCAAAGATAAATATAATGATTCAAGAAATTGAAAAACTAACAGAAAATAAACAAATTTTGAAGGCTATAGATCAAAGTGTCAAACTACAGGAGTTATCAGTAAAGAGAGAATATCATATAAAAAAATTAAGAGATGTGACAGAGAATGCTGGCCAAAGCGCACAACAGAAACTACAAGTTTGTGAAGTTTGTGGGGCTTATTTATCAAGATTGGATAGTGATAGAAGATTGAGCGATCACTTTTTGGGTAAAATCCATTTAGGTTATGTTCAAATGAGAAATATATTAAATGAACTGAAAAGAAAGCATAAATAGCATAGATAGAGATTGCCAAACTTGACGAGAAACGATACAATGTTCGAACTGTACTTAATACTATTTAACAATAGTCAGAAAATCCTATGTTTTGTGACTCACCAATGCACATTTCACTGGGAAATAACACGCACTTGAATTATGTTGCAACAGATGTTGATCGGAATTGGAGCTCTATTGACAAGACACCATAATTCCAAAGGCAGTCCTATAGTGCCTTTCAAATCATATATTGTTGGATAATTATTCTTAAACCAGTTGTTCGCTAGTTGAATTCAATGCCATCGTTAAAATAGCTTCCAGCTAGTTGTCTGCATATTCCTCCAGCTGTCTGCCATATTCTTGTATTGCAGACAAAAAGATGCTATGGAACTGATTAGATGTGATAACAATAACTACTTCCATCCAATTCGAAGAAAGATCACTATCAAAACTGCTCAGCAAAGCCTGTTCAAGTTGTAGAACTAAAGTCATTTGATTAATATTAACTAGTGCTCAATTTGCCGATCAGCTAAATCATTTCAGTCTGATCCCTACTGTATGATGTGAATTATAAATAGAAAGTTAATTTTGTTACAGTTTTCCTCAGTTATCATCTCAAAACGAGTCTAATAGCAAATCATGGGAGAAACCACAGCCTTTTCTTTGTCAAGTTTGTCCATTGGTAAGCTCGGGCCATATATGCTCGGACTTGGTATGGAATTACCGGTAACGCTTAACTTCCCCGAATTACAAATGAATAATGTTCAATAACTAACTGTCTTTCAAAATCTATATAAAGTGACATATGAAACTAGAATAAACTACGTTAACTTTCGGATGACTCTTATTAGTTAAGTATAACACTGAAATTATAACAGAATGGGGAAAGTATATTTCATAACAGGTGCTAATCGTGGTATTGGTCTTGAGTTTGTTAAACAAATCTCGGAAGCAGATTCTTCAAATATCATAATTGCAACTGCTCGTGACCCTTCAAAAGCTACCGAATTGAATCAATTGATTGGAAAGACCCCAAATATTCACTCAGTCAAATTGGACTTGAGTTCTGAAAATTCCATTAAAGAAATAGATTCACAAATCAAAAATATTGCAAAAGACGGTATTGATATCTTTATTTCCAATGCAGGATATGCTGATCTTACATCAATCATCGGAGGTGTTGATAGAGAAGTATTTTTAAAGCATTACATCATTAATACACTAGGTCCATTAGAAGTCGCAAATGTCTTATTCTCATATCTTTCAAAGAAATCAACAAAGCAAATCATCTTCATCTCAAGTCTTGCAGGTTCACTGAATGATTTTATTCCATTCCCACAAGGTGCTTATGGGCATTCTAAAGCTGCTTTGAATCATAGTGTTAAAACATTGGCTGTTGAATTGAAGAGTCAAGATTTTACAGTTATTTCAGTTCATCCGGGTTTTGTTAATACTGATTTGGCAAACAACGGTGTTGAAAAATTAGGTGGATTACTAGGAGAGGAACTAGTTCCAACACTCAAGGCTTCTATGATTTCCCCAGAAGAAAGTGTATCTGATTTGATTAAAAATGTTTTTAATAAACTTTCGCTTGCTGATAGTGGGAAATTTTTCAGTTATGATGGTACAACTCCACAATATTAAGATTACTAAACTTTTTCCTCAGATATATATACTGGGTATAAGTAAAAAATTCTATATATGATTTCTGTAAATGTATCTAAAATAGTATCACCGGTCACTGGAATTGAGAGTTAGGAGGGAACAACAAATTCACGTCATCAATCATTCTATCCTCCACAAAGACATCATTCCAATTGGGTATAATCTTATCCCAATTTTTGAAATATTTATCAATATCATTCTCCAAAGAGTTTTCCCATAATTCCACTTGTTCATTTTGTCTTGATGAACCTTCTGAAGATTCTTGATCTGATGCTGAACTTACTGAAGGTAAGAATTGTTCCATTGGTGTGGTCTCTATATGAGATGAAGATTCACTAGTTCTGGAATGGTTTGATTCTGAATCCGAAGAGTTCAAAATATCATTTAGATCAACCTTCTTTGTTTCATAAGGATGTGTTGTATGTTGTTCAGGGATATCTGATTGTCCATAATCATTCAACAAATTACTCAATTTAGTGTTCTGTTGTAAAGCCATATTGAAAACACCATTGTTACAACTTTCCAAATATTTCAATAATTGAGCAATTATACTATACCAAGTCATTCCAAGATGATCATTGTGGAAAAAAGTTTTCAATAATTCCATATTTTGCACACCTAATGACTTCAAGTTCAAATCGTTCAAAATATTCGAAATAGATAAACAAGTTACAGAGTTGGTGAATAATTCAAAAGCGGTAAAAGGTGTCACGATGAATCTTCTCTTGATAACCAAAGTCTTGATCAATGCTGAACTTTCCCTTACCTGACTGACTAATTTTCTTGTAAATTCATAATGATCTGTTTGAGAGATATTGGAACTGTAATAAAAATATTCCCTATTAAGGAAGATCCCAGAAAGGTATAACAATTGATGTAAAAATCCAAAATTCAAATTATCCTTATCCAAGTGATGATTCAAGTTTGAAATTTGTAGTTCCATTGGCATGCTATCTCTTAATAATTGTAAATCATTACTCAATTTGTAGAAATTCGAATTTGGGTCACTGGGGTTCAATTTTTCCTTCTTTGAACCAATCTCTCCTACCCATTTCGCAATCTTTGACCATAATTCAAAAGCAATAATGGTGAAATCAAGACTTGTTAATTGTCCCAGTTTTGTGAAACATTCATTATATGTAGGAAATTCAATAGGGATTCCCTTTTGGAAATTTTCTTCAGGACAAGGTAAACTAACTTCAATATCTTCAATTTTTAAAGCATGCGATCTGTTTCTCCCACTTGAATTACAACGATCCATCATGAAAACTGACCATATTGTACGTCTCTTGGATTCTAATGCTATGAAGTTATCTCTTGGATCACCATAATCATTATTCTCCTCACTATAGCAAACTCCATTTTTACAACCCAATCCCAAGATGGCCCCCATTCTAGCAGCTATACCAATGTATAAGTAAGATCTTGCTGCATTTCCCTCGCTCCATTCATGTGATGATAATATCGTTAAAGATTGAACACGTTGAATTGCTGGTGTATCGAACATATCTTTTAATAATAATCTCGAATAGAAGGCAAAATATTTTGAGGCATTTGATGGAGAATTTGGATTAATTTTCACTGGTCGTTGATTAAAATTGGGTATGAAATTCTCAGGATCATTATCCTGATCAAATTCACCATATATTTCAATAAGCTTCTTATTATTTCTAGCACAAAGTGCCATGATAGCCAATAATGTACATGGTGTTAATTCAGGAATGTCTTCAGGGTCATCATAGTTGAAAAATTGATGACCAAATTTATCACCTTTTATATAAGAAAAATAAGATTCTTTATGTAAAAAATTGAATATTGAATGGCACTGATTATTGAAAAATTGCTCCACAACTTCTACCATTATAGCTCTGTTTGGTAATATCATGGTGTCTAAATAGTTAGCGCATCTATTCCCATGCTTATTGCCAAAGTTATTGATTGTATCGTTAAGGAAAGGAGGAGTGGTCTCTCTTTTAATCTTTCTGATTTGGTTATTATCATTGTATCTCCCATTCACGTTGTTTCCCGAGTAGTTTGGTATTATTAAAGAGCATGAATCCTCAAAAAACTGCTTCTTCTTAGCCATCCCATTCACCTGACTACTGCTAACAGTAGCTGGGCCAGTAGTCAAGATCTTCTCACGCCGTATTTGCTTCTTTAACTGTGAAGGCTTAGGAGTGAACTGGCACTCTAACGAGTGTTTTGAGCACCTTTGACACTTGCCAACAGGCTCACCTTTGGCATCAACATTTGATAAACAACGTAGTTTAGAACGACGACAGTTATCACAAGCTAAAAACGTACGAACCATCTTTATTCCTCAGTGCTTTGTATCTTGAGTTTTTT
>JAJLXE010000011.1:96138-244419 GCA_030571095.1 Hansenula sp. yHMH451
ATATGAAGGAGAAAAGTGAAATTTAATCATCTTCAATCATAATATTCAAGCAAATTTGACATTAAAATCTCAGAGTCAGCAGGATATCTGGAATCTCAACTGGCAGCGTTGTTTACCATTGACAATCTGAGCCATAGTTGATTTATTGATGTGGCGGGGTGGTGGCACGGATGTCGATGGCAGAATAGTCTGCGGATTTCCACGGAACATTCCGAAAGCACTACGTAAATGTTAAAGAAATAAACGTCCATGTATAAATCTAGTTGATAAAAAAATGTGAATAAAGGTGAGACAGGGAGAATGGACCAGACTGCCGAATGGTATAAAAAGAGGATGAAAAGCAAAACTAAAACAAAAAAAAGGTTTGATCGTAAGAGTTGAGGTGGCCAAGTTCATCTGGTTGGAATAGATGATGATAGTTGGACCATTTCAAAGAGGATAAAGAGTCAAAAAAAGAATAATGTGAAAATCTAAAAAACTCCAAATGATAATATCAGTCATAAAAAAAAAAGGTGGGAAAAATAATATAAGTTGTAATTTCTTAGAGATGTTATGTTTGTTGGATGATAATTTTTGTGTTTTTCAGATTCATATGAAGTTAGAATTCAAACTAGGAGACAAACTCGCCAATGGCGGTGGGAGGCTCAGACTAGCAAATTCAATAACCAAGAATACGTCTCAAGAAAGAACGTTTGGCAATGTTGTTACTGGAGTAATCACTTGCTGTTATACTGTATTGGGAAGCACTTGGGTTCAAACCAGTGGAGTTACCTTGAGCAGTACCGTTACCGTATAAGGCAGCAGTTGATGATGGGGCAACTGAGGTTGAGAATAAAGTGGTTGTGTAAGTGGTATCTGATTCGGTGATTGTAGCAACAGTACCATTACCAGCGTAAGTAGATGAGGCATCTGTTAAAGTTTGAGTCAAATAGAGAACTTGGGTAGATGTTTGATCAACATCAGTAGAAGTAGAGACGGTGTATAATTCACCATTTGAACCTGTGATTGTGAATTGGGCAGTGACTGGGATCTTGGTGGTGATTGTACTTGTAACAGTGGAGACGACATCTGATGATGAAGCAGCACAGTTGTCATTAGTGACAGTAACTGTGACAGTGGAGACCGCACCTTGAGCTGAAGCTTCAGAAGTGGCAGTAGCACCAGTGGCATCAGTAGTGGCAGCTGCTGCAGATGAACCAGCACTGTTGTAATTGTTACCGGCTTGCTTACCAACAGAATCAACGTTCAAAGAGTCAGCAGATGATGAGACAGCATTTTGAACAGATGAAGATTGTTGACCTGCTGCGGCAGCGGCAGAAGTGGTGGAAGTAGCAGCAGTTGATGTAGAGTCTTCAATGGTATAAGTGGTTAAAATGATTGAAGTGATGGTTGAATCACCTGAAGTGGAAACTTCAGCTTCAGAACTAACAACAGTGGAGGCTGAACCTTGTTGTTGAACTTCTTGAGTTGAAGAAGATTCAGCACCGGCAACAGAAACATCAGCAGCAGCGGCAGCAGCGGATGAAGATTGTTGAACAGTGATGGTGGAGAAATAAGTGATGGTACTAGTTGACAAGACGGAGGAAACTTGACCATTAGCATCGGTGGTTGGAACATAAGTTGGGACTTCAGTGGTGATTGCAGTGGTTGATTCTGATCCAGCAGCATCTGCAGTTGAAGCTGAAGCTAAAGCTGATGATTGACCAGCAGCGACATAAGTTCCGTTGTCAGCTCTTTTCAACAATTGGTCGTCGAAACGGACACCAACATAGGCGTTGACCATTGGAATGATGGCCAAAGCGACAGGTAATAAAGCTGATAATTGCATAGCTATTGATTAATTCTTTTTATTCTTTCTTTGGGTTGGATTATTGTTTAGTTTATTATCAAAAACGCCAATTTTTACTAATGATTTTGAGCCTTAAAAAAGAATGAATAGCAGTGAGTTTGTTGGAAAGGAATGGACGAGACTATGTGGAAGCTCTTGAAGTTACTGGTATTCTATATCTAAGTAGTTGACCTTCTCTTGTTTAGTGATGAAGTTAGCTTGTAGATTGGATTATGAGTGGAAGCATTGTTAAATGAGAATTTTCACAAGGGAGATGTAATTGGTTTTATACGAGTAAGGCCCAGCTCACCAAAGGACAGCATTTCCAGCATTTTCAACCTTTCAACTCAGCTTTCATGCCTCAAAATTCCAATATGAAAATGTTTTGTTGATTTCCTGCAAAAATCTCAAAGGGATGCGGTACGCGCCACGAGGAGTAAACAAAACTGCAGCTGATTCTACGCGTTTTTAAAGGAGGGAGCCGGTCTTCTCAGGGGGATAACAAGAGATTTTACTATGATACAGTGTTAATTAAAAGTGATAATAGAGTTGAACAAGACCTTGGCTACACAATGATACCAATATTGGCCACTTTAGTTATTAATTGGACCATGTTATCTGGGATCCAAGCTATCCCTTCTCCGTCGCGTGTCTCGCATTTTCTTAGCGTGAAGGTAAACACCAAAAGGAAAACACGCACATTCGAGCATACCAGTTGAAAACATGAGCCAAAGCCAGCTGGAACTCCTCCAGCAACAGGCCACAAAGGCAGCGAGCTACGGGATCTGACGTCTTGTTGCGAGTCGCGACAATCTACTTCTTGAACAAAGAACTCAGACTTTAAATAGTCCCCATAACCATTCCCTAGCAATCAACCTTTCATTTCGCTTCATGATCAGCTAGGTGATTGTTTCAGGAACAGGAACCCTCAACAAACAGAGTTCAAATCATTCCAAGCTTTGGCAAAAGCCGGCGAAGAATCAGAGGCTTGGTAGGATCGAAATGAATATTTTTCCATGCGAAGGGAGATTATAGCCAATAAGATGAGTTGATAGAATTTGGTCTTGTTGTTGTGCAGGATTCTTGCATCTTCTTCCATAACAGAAAATCTTCGGAATGATCTTATGAAAACAAAAACACTGACACGAACGAGGTTTTTTGGAAACCGTTGAACAACTTTCATATGGTTGAGTCTTGACCGTTATTCAACTGTTCAAAGTTATTTTTAACTTTGAGTTGTGAATTGACAGAGAAGAGGCAGAGGCCCGTGAAGTCTGGAGTAGTTGTTTGATGCCTTCACAAGCTACATATACACACAATCAGATAATGGGAAGCTTAGGGCAGAGTATTCTTCGATGAAACAAAGAACACACCAGTCAGGAGAGAACTGTCACATTCCAGGCTCAACATCCACAATTCATATATGCTTCTACACTTAACTGAAGACTTCCCCCCAGTCCTAGCCAGGGGGGGCTCCTTGGTCTTCCTACAATCCCGTAGAACAGGGTTAAGAATATCCTAGCTGAGTTCGTATTCCTGGCTACCTACCATCAATTATAGTATGATACTTGATCTAAGCCTCTCGTTATTATCTCTATAAGCTCGGTACATTCATACCACTTACTCATCTCTTACATAACATTCGCGAATGTACTCTCTTCTTTTTCTTCTTTGTAGCGGAAAAAAGCTGAAAATCACAAATAAGTCAGACATTTCTGACACAATTGGAAATAGATCAGTAAGTTTGAGATATCCCAATTCAATTGCTTCAATATGGCTATTACTCAAGATACACTGGCTGAGTGGAGACGCTCCAAGACTATCGGGATCATTGGTCTTGGTGATATGGGGGTTCTTTATGCTCGTCGTTTTACACAAGATGGTTGGAAAGTTGTTGGATGTGATCGTGAAGACTTATTCGAACAAACTAAGGAAAAATATAAAGAAGATTCATTTGAGATATTAAGAAATGGACACTATGTCTCTAGAATTAGTGATTATATTATCTACTCAGTCGAGGCAGAAAATATCCACAAGATTGTTAAACAATATGCCCCATCAACGAAAATTGGTGCTATTGTCGGTGGTCAAACTAGTTGTAAAGGTCCAGAAATAGAAGCATTCGAAGAGTACTTGCCAAATGATGTTGACATCATTAGTGTTCATTCATTACATGGTCCTAAAGTCAATACCACGGGGCAACCATTAGTTATCATAAGTCATAGAGCTCATCAAGATTCAATACAATTTGTTAAATCATTAGTATCATGTCTTAAATCCAAAATTGTCGAATTGACTGCAGAGGAACATGACAAAATCACTGCTGATACACAAGCTGTTACACATGCTGCGTTTTTAAGTATGGGTGTTGCATGGCATAAAATGAAGTTATATCCATGGAAAAGTACGAGATGGATTGGAGGTCTGGAAAATGCAAAAATTAACATCTCACTTCGAATTTTTTCAAATAAATGGCATGTTTACGCAGGCTTAGCTATAACGAATCGAGCTGCTCATAAACAGATTATGCAATATTCACAATCTGCTACGGATTTGTTCAAATTGATCATTGAAGGGAAGTCTGATGAATTAAGAGAACGTATTTTCAAGGCAAAAGAATATGTCTTTGGACATTTGGATAAAGAACATGAATTATTATTAGACGATGATTTGTTAGAGAAATTTTCATTGAACAGAGAACCACCAGGTCCTCGTCAACCAAACTCACATTTGTCCTTATTAGCAATTGTGGATAGTTGGTACCAATTGGGAATTGTTCCATATGATCATATGATTTGTTCCACTCCAGTGAGTATAAGATTTGTTTCAACTGCTTGGGATTTGCTACTAACAAACTCAAACTAGTTATTTAGAATATTTTTGGGTGTGAGTGAATACTTGTTTTGTACCCCAGGTTTATTAGAAAGTGCATTAAGTGAAGGTGTTAGTGAAACTGCATTTAGACCTGATGATTTGGAATTCACCATTGCTGCAAGAGTGAGTAATTTGAATAGTCTAGTAACTATAGATAACAGTACTAACATGGAAATAGTCTTGGAGTAATATAGTTTCGTTTGGTGATTTCCAATTATATCGTCGTGAATTTGAAGCGACTCAAGAATTCTTCAAACCAATGTTACCAGAAGCTAACAAAGTGGGTAATGAAATGATCACCACCATCTTGAGCAAAGTCAACGAGAAGGAGAAATGATTTCCTCTTCTTGTTCTCAATACATTTTAACGATGAAAATACACATTAATGAATTCGAATATTTAGTAGAAAAGTCCAACTCGCTGTGTCCCGTACCGCAGAATTCCTCATAAGTTTTTCGTTTTTCGAAGTGCTGTTAAAAATCGATGAAAGAGCCAAAATCCACGAACTTTCTAAAACTTCAAAGAACAATTATACGTCAATCTTGTTTGAAAGAGAATTTCATATATATAATACATTCTCCTTGGTGTGTTGTGAGGAAAGTGTTGAATTGAGCTCGCCACCGGAAAGATACTTGTCATTTCCAAGGTCCGATAAATCAGATCGAAACTCAAATCAAAATATTAATTTACATACATACAAACAAAATCAATAAATAAAAATAATGGGGAACATATTCAGTGGGATATTTGGAAGATTATGGGGAGTCAATAAAGAGATCAGAATCTTGATTCTTGGATTAGATGGTGCTGGGAAGACCACAATCTTGTATAAACTTCAGGTGAGTTTTGTTACAAATGTCAAGTTTGCCGAGATCAAATTACTAATGGGATGATGATAGATTGGTGAAGTTATCAATACAAAGCCTAGTGAGTACAAAATGTTCCTTGCGTTTGAAGGAATCTCAGGAGATACTAACAAGATACAGCAATTGGATTCAATGTTGAAACACTAAGTTATAAGAACTTGAAATTAAATGTTTGGGATCTTGGTGGCCAAACATCAATCAGACCATATTGGAGATGTTATTATGCTAACACGGCTGCTGTTATATTCGTTGTGGATTCCACAGATAAAGAACGTATAGATACTGCCTCAAAGGAATTACATTTAATGTTAAGCGAGGAAGAATTGTCAGATTCGGCATTATTAGTGTTTGCTAATAAACAAGATCAACCTGGTGCCTTGACAGCTGCTGAAGTCTCTAAGGCTTTGAATCTTGTGGAGTTGAAGGATAGAAGTTGGAGTATCGTTGCTAGTAGTGCTATAAAGGGTGAAGGTCTAACAGAAGGATTGGACTGGTATGTATCAATATTTGTTTCCTACAGGGATCTTTTTTCACTAACAATTCACATTTTTAAAGGCTTATTGACGTTATTAAGGATGAACAACTATAAAAGCCCTCCGAAAGAGAAAATTCATTCTGTACCATACAAAACTTATAATAAAGAGGAAATCATCATTAATCTTGTTCACGTAGTTATCTAAATCTCTAAATTCTGCCAATTTCATCCGTGTTCCGCCCCATCTATAGCAATTAAGCTCGAGGAAGATTTGGCCCTCCATCTGTTTACACCAGATCCTTTCAGAGTGATCAACAACAACGAAACAGATAATCAATTTCAAGTGCTCTTGTTTATTGGCAAGTGCTGCGATATAATCACCATGTTCCATAAATCATTTGGACTCATACGGATAAGGTCCAACTTTCCAAGAAATTGGAACCAAATACGATCAATAAAGACATCTTCATTCATTCAGCCGCAATTCAATAAAAAACTTTGGATTTCTGGTGCTTCTTTACTTGTTGGATATACTTATTATAACCAATTCCAAAAGGGTCTCATCAAGAATGATATTCTGAAAGAAACTTCACAATTGGAACCAGCAACAGATTTGAAGCCAAATCCAAAGGGGGATACTTATGAAAATGGATTATTTTTATCATCTCAACAAGAACAACAAGATGAAATACAGCAATATAGAAAGGAAAGATTATCGAGAAGACTGGGATTTTTCTACAAGATAAGTTTTGCCTTTCATGATTATGTTTGGGAACCGATAGTGACGATTGGTCGGTTTGTTGAGCTTACAATCATCTTTTTACCGATTGTGTTAACGATCCCTATCAGTTGGTTTGGTAAAAGAGATTCATTAAATAACAACGAGAGAAGCGGATCTGTGATATGGTACAAGATCTTGAGATACAGTTTAGAAAATGCTGGTGCTTCATTCATAAAACTGGGACAATGGGCAGCCTCAAGAACTGATATTTTCCCACAACAGTTTTGCGATGAATTAGGTAATCTTCATTCGAACGCTAAAAAACATTCATTAAGATATACAAAGCGAATTCTTAGTCAATCATTTGGTGATCTACCATTTGATGAGATATTTGAAGAGTTTGGGGAAGAACCTGTTGGTGTGGGTGCAATTGCACAAGTTTATCTTGCCACGTTATCCAAAAAATTGATTGAAAATATTGATGAATTTCAACCTGTTCAAAAACGAAAGAGATCTATGTTCAGTTTACCTTCATTTGCAAGTAATGATTCACCTTCTCCTAATCAAAAGGTTGCCATCAAAGTTATTCATCCAAATGTTGCCACTAAAATTAAAAGAGACTTGAAAATTATGAACTTTTTCGCATCGGCAATTGATATCATACCCACAATGGAATGGCTATCATTACCTGATGAGGTTAGAAATTTTGACACTTTAATGAATTTACAACTAGATTTAAGAATTGAAGGATTAAATTTGAATAAATTTCAAGAAAATTATAAAGATGATTTATTTGTTAATTTCCCTAAACCATATTTGAAATTTTCTAATAGGTCAATCCTAGTGGAGGAATACATAAATGGATTATCCATGTCCAAGTTATTAGAGCTGAAAAATTCAAAAAAATTGAACGAAGGAATGTCTAAACAATTGAGTGATAAAGTAATTGATTCCTTTTTGCAAATGTTGATTTTGAATAATTTCATTCATTCAGATTTACATGCTGGTAACATTTTTGTCAGATTTGTTAAATCAAATGAAATGCAAACAGAGATTATCTCAAATGATCAACAAAGAGATCAAGTTTCCAAGAATTTGAAAAATGTGCAAAATGATAATAATAAATTGGCTGAAGAATTGAATAAGCTAAACATTGACGGCTATCATCCAGAAGTCTGTTACATTGATGCTGGTCTTGTTACTGAATTGAATGAGGTCAATAGAGTTAATTTCATCGCATTATTCAATTCTTTGGCTGAGTTTGATGGGTATAAAGCTGGTGAATTGATGATTGAAAGATCCAAGACCCCTGAAACTGCCATTGATCAAGAAGTCTTTGCATTGAAGGTAGAAAGATTAGTAGATAAGATCAAACAGCGTACTTTCACTTTAGGTACTGTTAGTATTGGGGATTTATTAGAGAAGATGTTGAGTATGGTTAGATCACATCATGTTAGAATGGAAGGGGATTTTGTTAGTGTTGTTGTTGCGATTTTGTTATTGGAAGGGATAGGAAGACAACTAGATCCAAAATTGGATCTCTTTGCAAGGTGCGTATGGTTCACCGTTTTAAATGGGATGCCTGAACACTAACTCTTCGTACTTTAGTTCATTACCTATATTAAGACAGTTGGGATTGCATGATGGAGGAGGATTGATTAAAGATGGTGATAAACTGGCGATGTTCAAAGTGTGGCTGACGCTTGAAATAAGACAGTTCATCAATTTAAGTGTTCAAGATGTGAGTACAAAGAGTCTTACGCTTTGGGTGAAATGTTACTAACAATTGATATAGATCTATAGATTGGTGAAGTCGGATGGACTCTGTCCGAACTACTAATCAAGGATACGACTATTATGACTGAGGAAGATACAATACATGAGCGATATATAATGACCCATCTACGTAAACTTATATAAACGATAGTTCATACAATAAAACAGGGATGAATTCCATAGGGCCCTATAACAAATTCCGGAATTCGAATTTTTCTCTACCCCGGATGTCTATTCACATTGGTTTCAACGGTTAAATAGAAAAACAACAGCATTTCATAGCCAAAACCACGTGTAAAGTTGAAAACCAAAGGGGAAAAGAACGATTCTGAAGGTGAAGAGCTAGTGGGAATTCTGATTTGGTCTGAAATCTTTCACTTCTCAGAATTCAGCGCTTTGCCACCAAAAAGGTGAACTAGTTTACACGAGGAGAACACGGGAAGGCTGAAGAGCTCATCGCCAGATAAGACATTTACTTCAAAGAAGATAATAAGAACATTAAGAGTCTAAGGAATCAGGATGAAGTTTGGGAAAACGTAAGCTGTCATGCACTCATGCTACGAATTCATTACATACTGACCTGATTTAACCGCAGTATCACGAGTCACCAAGTTCCAGAATGGAGGTAAGTATCCATGCTGACTGAGGGAATCTGTTGAAATATGAGACAGAAATGCTAACATCAGGGCAGTCATTTCTATATGAACTATAAGGACTTGAAGAAGCAAATCAAGTCCATCACAAAATTGCAGACTTCCATCTTGAAAACTGTCGAGGAACAAGATCCGGAGGTTGTTGATTTGCAATTTAGTGATTCTCTAAATAATTCCCAAGTCAAAAGTGAATTAGCTGGGTTTTTCTTCTCTTTGGACCGTAACATTGAAAAGGTTGACGACTTTTATAACAAACAGTATTCTGAATATGATAGAAGGCTGAAAAAGATGACCTCAATCATTAGTTCGTTCAATAACCATGTGGAAGCTTTAGATCATGAGGAATTAGAGGAGATTATTGGTGTTTTAATTGAATTACGTTCATGTTTCAGAAATTTAAAATGGTTTGGTGAACTAAATAAGCGTGGGTTTGTCAAAATTTTGAAGAAATTGGATAAGAAGACTGGTACTTCTCAACAAATCCCATATTTAAATGCAAGAGTTTTCCCATTAAGTTTTGCCCATGAATTCGATATTGTTAAAGATCTTTCATCAATAAATGACTTCTTGAACAAATTATCTCCACATGTTGAAAACTCTAAAAATGATGATATCGGTGGTAGTTCTGGTAAAAGAAGAACAAGTGGCTCTGTTACTCCGGATAAATATATTAGATTCATTCAAAGAGACGATGAAGTTCCATTGATCAATCAATTGATTGTGGAATATCGTTCTATAGTACTGGTGCCTGTTAAATTACTTGTTTCATTGTTGAATAAGGCTTCCTTGTCACAATCAACCAAATGTATTGCCAAGATCTTGGAAGTTATTCCATCATTAGGGGATCCATCGGATATTAGTGGCAGGAATTTCTTTCATCATCATATCATTGCGTTAGGAAAACAAATACAAAAGAATACACCTGTTGAGCCTGTTGACATTAGTTCTAAATCAACTGATAATGTCTCTGCGCTATTATCTTTGAACTATCTGAATTTAACTCCTGCTGCTTTACCAGATTCGAACTATAGATTAATTGGTGCCTTTGGGCCAGATGGTGTTAATTCAAATGATTCACCAACTTCGTTACTGTACATCTTGAACAATTTACCACCTCATCTAAGGCCTGCACTATTACAACGTGACAACTATAAGAGAACACCATTACATTACGCTGCACAATTTGGCTTGAGAGAAATCACCACCATCATAATTGATTTCCTCAAAACTTGGAAAGAATGGGATTCCACCACTGCTGTTGATGATCTGAATGTTTGGGGTGATGCTGAAAATTTATCTCCACTACATTTGGCAGTCTTGGGTACTCATCCAAAAACTGTTGAAGTTCTAGTTTCAAATTCTGATAAGAAATTGACTTGTTCTAGATTATTCTTGTTGGCTGCTAGATTAGATTCTCCACAAATTTTGGGCACATTATTAGAATGTCAAGGTATTGATATTGATTATTTTGATCCAGATACTCATGAAACAGCATTATATATTGCATCCAAATTGAATTTTAATAATACAGTGGAGTTTTTATTAACCAAGAGGGCAAATACTGAAATTGGTGAAAATTCATTTGGTTGGACTCCAATCTTTATCGCTGCTGTGGAAGGCTTGTATGAAATTGTTGTATTATTAAAGAAACATGGTGCAGAATTTTCAGCTGAAGATGAAAGTGGTTGGACACCAATGGAACATGCATGTTTGAGAGGTCATTTACAAATTGCTGATATCCTTAGACCAGAAAATTATGACCGTTTTCAACAATTGGAAAATTCATTCAAGTCAAATAATAGCTCTACTGGTTCTGTTGATAAGATAAATGGTGTTTCGTCATCTAGTTCTTCAATTGATAAACTGAAATCGAATAACAATGC
Organism: Hansenula sp. yHMH451; assembly: GCA_030571095.1. Lineage (NCBI taxonomy): Eukaryota > Fungi > Ascomycota > Saccharomycetes > Phaffomycetales > Wickerhamomycetaceae > Hansenula > Hansenula sp. yHMH451. The sequence continues at coordinate 107,215 of JAJLXE010000011.1, forward strand.
TCAGAAAGATGAAATCTATAAAGCTATTAGACCAAAACAAACTAAACAAAGTCAACCTGTTAAATCATTCGGTCATAAATACTTAACTGATGAATCTGTTATTATTATTACTATTGGCTCAAACGATACCAGGGAAGGTAATCAAGCTGTTAAGTTAGATCGTGTTCCAATTTCTAAAGTCCATTCAACAGAATTAGATACTGCTTTATCTTTGGTTGTTAGAGCCAAAAGTCAAGTTGATGAACCACCACATGTTATTGACCTACCAATTGATGATGTTGAACCGCTAACTATTAATTCCAAAAAAGCTAATCCTGAAGATGAAATCATTTATTTTGATATTGTTCCTACTTATGGGGGTCAACATAAGCAGGTTCTTGGTAGAGCCGTTGCATTATTAGATAAAGTTTATACTAAAGTTGGTGAAAATCGTCGTTCATTGAACAAAGTTGTTACAATTCCAATTATTGAGACTGAAACATTAGATGTGTTGGGGACTTTAAAATTTGAAGTGTTGGTTGTTACGCCTTTCCATCATCCAAATATGACATTAAATAGAACTGAAGCATACTGGAAATCACTTGTTTCTACAAGAGTTATTGGCCATAGAGGTCTTGGTAAGAATGTTGATGCTAGAAACTCATTACAATTAGGTGAAAATACAGTTGAATCGTTCATTGCAGCTGCTTCGCTAGGTGCATCATATGTTGAATTTGATGTTCAATTAACGAAGGACAATGTTCCAGTTGTTTATCATGATTTTTTGGTTGCTGAATCAGGTGCAGATATCCCAATGCATGAATTGACATTAGAACAATTTTTGAATTTAAATAATGTGGAAAAAGATCAAGATAATAAAAGATCAAAAGATGATGAATATTTAATGAGACCTAGATCTGCTTCACATTACGTTTATAATAATTCTGATGATAAAAATAATAAGAAAAAAGATGATGGATTTTATAATGAAAAAATGAGATTAACAAAGACTTATAAAGATCTGGGTTTTAAAGGTAATTCACGTGGTTCATCAATTGCATCATCATTTGTCACATTAAAGGAACTATTCAAAAAAATTCCTCAAAATGTTGGATTCAATATTGAATGTAAATATCCATTATTGTATGAAGCACAACATGATGAAATTGGTGAAGTTATGGTTGATTTAAATTTTTGGATTGATACAGTTTTACAAATTGTTTATGATAATGCTAAAGGACGTGATATTATTTTTTCATCATTCCATCCAGAAGCTTGCTTACTTTTATCATTAAAACAACCTTCAATCCCAATTCTCTTCTTGACTGAAGCAGGTACTAGCATTATGCCAGATATTCGAGCTGGCTCTTTACAGAGTGCAGTTAGATTTGCTAAAAGATGGAATTTATTAGGTATTGTTTCAGCTGCTGAACCAATTGTTAAATGTCCAAGATTAGCGCAAGTTGTGAAAGCAAGTGGATTAGTTTGTTTTACTTATGGTGTTTTAAACAATGATCCTGATAATTCAAGATTACAAATGGAAGCTGGTGTTGATGCTGTTATTGTTGATAATGTTCTTGCAGTCAGGAAAGAATTGACTAAAAAAAATGATAATAGTAATAATGGGTCTCCTGAACCTGTTGTTAAGATCAATGATGAAGCTATTATTGCCTAAATATTCAGCCGAATCCTCTACGTATAGTATTATAGTATAGAGCTAGATATATGTATGATATATTTTAAAATAACTAAGCTGCAAAATTGCGAAAAATGGATAACAATCTTACTAAGAATTGTCGTATTTATTACGTAATAATTTGGGAAATTATTTGAAATAACTTCCCCTAGAATCAAATTCAACATGAAATCTTCAGACACTTTAATGTAGTTTGATATTAATACTGTTCGATGTATAGTGAGATCAGTATGTTAGAATGCTATTTAATTTTGCATCATATTGGATTATTTCAATTTAATTCATTGATTTAGTGAAATATCCCCCATAGTTAAGAAAAACCCCGAGTTTTTTTTCAAAACAGGGAGTTCACTCGTCCCAAATCCTACTACACCAATCCCAATTAGGAAATTCTGGATGGAGAGATTATAATAAAACGAAATTTTTAGTAGACAACATATGATTGAAAATAATTCTAAATGAATGGTTTTTCATATGGATTATTATTATTATTTGTTATTCACTACAATTAGTGAAAAAAAATTATGTTAATTCAGAAACTTTCTATTTTAAAATACCAAACAATTTTAGTAGATTGATAATTTAAGAAATGTAAAAATTTTCTCTAATTTTTTTTTGTAAATTGATGAATTTAAATAGACTTTCTGATTCTTCATTCTTCAATTAATGAATCAAGATGACTTCAAGTATGTGTTTAGCATAAAATTACTATTAATTTTGTCAAATAATATATGTCCGATTATTTCCTTCAAAGTGCTCCTACGGTTAACCTTACATAACCAGAAAAGTCCACTTCGGGCCATATAGCTCCCAAGTCCAACTGAAGTTACACAATAGTTGACACGTTCAAAATACATCACGGTTATATTTAAAGTATATCATAATATTAGAATATTAGACAACAAAAGCAAATAAAAAGTATAAATCAAAATCTCGTGTACGTTCAGGCATTAGAAAACAGCAAAAGTTTATTTTAATTTTAATGAATCAGTTAGAAATTATCTAATGAGTTGCTGAAGTTGTAGTTGAAGCCCCTGGATTAGCTTCTTGTTTCTTCAAATCAGCTAATCTTCTTGCTTCATTATGGATTTCTGTAGTGTCACTAACAACATTAGTGTAGAATCCATGTAATTTATTACCAACACCAGTGTTTAAAGCTTTTTCAAAATACTTGTTCAAGTTAGCACTAATTTTATATTTATCGTCAATTGATTTTTGAGTTTCTTGAACATGATATTTATCATCTAAATCTTTCAAAAATTTGTTAAATTTATCAGAATAACCATTTTGTTTATCATGTTGAATAGCTTGTTCAATCAATTGATCTCCAATAATATAACCATGGGATAAATATTCAGCAAAAATTGCAGATTTTGGCTTAGATTCTTGTTCAATATCATCAGAATTGGCTCCTGGTGTATTTTGAATCTTTTGAGCAGTTTCACTTAAATTTGCAGGAGTTGGAACGGTACCAACATTTGCTTGCTTATTAGCAACTGGCTCAGAATAAGCTGGGGGATCCACTGCAGTTGGGTTTCTACCATCATTGAAAGGTAATACTTTGACTTGAGACCCGCCCAATTCAGCACCATTTAATAGCAATGCAGTAGAAACAGCAGATTCATTGGCAAAGAACACCTGGTAGACAGCTTCACCTTCTTGAGCGCTTAATTGATAATTTTCAATACGGTCAATTTTCCCACAGAAGGAGAAAAATTCTTGGATCTTATCCTTGTTGACTGAAGGAGGGATGTTACTTGCTAAGACTGATAATTTAGTGGCCATTGTGATTCAATTTTTTTCTTGTTGTAAAATTAAATCAAATACCTTGTCAACAGTCAATGAGAATTCCGGACCTTTTTATACTTTTGGCACAGGTACTGTGGTTTGCTGTTTTTCGATCACGGTGAAGGCACAGTGCAATAGATCACAATCGAGAGTATTCGCACTAAATGTGCTGGAATATTCTACAATTGCTACTTGCTCTTAGTTAAGATATCAGTAATACACAGATAGTAAGATCATGATACAGTAAACAGTCAATTGATCCTTAATTAGGTTGAAACTTGTACTTAATAGTGTCAAATTTTGTGTCAACTTATAAGCCCACAATACTGGTGGACCGGAATTGAAGCATACACGTGCTATTTGCCACATTCTCTTAACACAATTCCGAGGTTTCTGCTTTTCTGTTTGTTATTAGAAAGGCATTTTTTCTGTCTCTTCAATGGCGGTGGAAATGTTCTAAATATTGAAATGTTAGAGCTTCTCAGATATGTATGTAAAGGAGTAGTTGGTTTTCTAACGAAAATTGTCTCTTTATCCCTTTTGACGATATTGTGAATGATGAATTCTAGCCATTCCTGACTATTGAGTTGATCATTTCAAAGAATGTTTTGGCCTTCTTATTACATGGAAACAAATTGGGAGCCTAAAGGCACTTGAACTTGATTATTTCATAGATCCTTTGACCTGTCAACAGTGTGGTTACTATTGCTTATTATGGATATATAACTGAATTCCCTAAAAATCCGAAATTATTGAAAAAAAAATCACGAAACGATTTCACAAAAAAAACTCCAACTAGCAACTCGAAAAGAAAGAAGTCACTGGAAGGTGATTATTTCTGGTCTTCTTTATTGATACTTGGTGTGTAGGAAGGAGGTCCATCGATAGATATTATGTAAATAGTTATCTTTTAGACTCGTAGCACTTAAATCTTCTTTTGAATTTAGGAATGATTGGGAGTGGGAGATTTGTTGGAGACAATAGAGAACCGTCAACAATTCCAGATACAGAGAATCATGAGAATGATGAAACGGCAAATATAATGACTACAATGGCTCAGTTTAATATTTACAAAACATTTCATTTGAAATAACAATACATAATAAGAATATAACAGAAGTGAAGGTGGGTCTTTAAGTTCATGGAGTTGGATATTACAACAAGATTGTTTCACCAAGAGCACATCTTGCAACGGCACAACCTGCAGTGATAGTATCCACAACATGACTTTCATTAACACCTAAACTTGGGTTACATTCAACGACATCTAATGCAATCAGTTTACCACTTTCAGCAATTCTTTCAGCAATAAATAAACCTTCTCTTAAAGTTAACCCACCTCTAACTGGAGTACCAGTGGCTGGAACATATAAAGGATCTATAGCATCAACATCATAAGATAAATGGATTGGGGTAGTTCCATCTGGATCAATAGCATTTAATGCCATTTCAACAACTTTATTGATACCATATCTATCAATATGATACATTGAATAAGCAGCAATACCATGTTCTTTCAATATTTTTTTTTCACCATCATCAACATCTCTTAACCCAATATAGGCAAGTTTTTTGGAACTTAGGCATTTTGGTACCCATTTTAATTCTGGTGGATAAGAATCAGCATCAAGACCCATCAAGAATGCAACTGGACAACCATGTAAATTACCAGAGTCAGTAGTTAATGGTGTATTGATATCAGCATGGGCATCGATCCATAATAAACCTGCATCTGGATATTTAGCAAAAGATCCAGCAACGGTACCCATACCAATAGAATGATCACCACCAATTGTGATTGGTAAATGTCCATCAAGAGCAGCTTTTTTAACAGCATGATAAATTTTTTCAACAGCTTCACCAACAATTTTTGGTCTTTTACACATTTCATAGTTATCGTCTTTATCATTTTGTTTACGTTCTTCATAATCAGTATTTTTCAATGGTTCATCAATATCAACTTTCCAATCCAAATTTTCAATTTGTTCTTTAATACCAGCTCTTAAAAGGAATTTTGGACCATCTTCAACACCTGATTTCCCTTGACCTCCAGAAAATGGTGCTAGGATCAACTTGGCTGTTTTCTTTGGGTGATATTTGTAGTGTGCTAGTGTGTGTGTTAGAGTTCATGCTCATGTTTATGTCATGATGACGGAACATACGTTTTTCTAAAGACATGATTTATTTGATATAGTTTTTTTGTAGTTGTTGATGAGGTGGAAGTTTTCAAGAAATTTAGAGGATCTTGGAAAGTATTTATAATCTTGGTGGGCGATGAAGAAAAGCATGTTTTTCTCGACAAGGAATCTTTGATAATGATCATATTCGCTTTCTTTATCACTTAACTGAAGCGAATAGGTGAAATCTGTTGGTTGGTGAGCATGCTGATCATCAAGTGCTGAGGAGGTGGAACTATCTTCACCACATATGATTCCATGGTAATGCTTCTGTGACTAGCCGCTGTGATGATGGGAAGTGACAAATATTCAAATTCCTTCAAGATGCTTTGATCTTTTTGACACTTTGTTGATTATCAAAATACTATCATCCAAGAAACCACTATACACCCCTAGAAACACATTCACTTCCTAATAAGGAAGTCTAGGCGATAATTACGTAATCCCATACTTTAAGTGAAGGGAAAAGCGAATTCGCACCAAAAACGCCGTATTAACTATGAGAAATAGTTACAATCTACGTGTTTAATCTGAAACGATATAAATATTCTTGTATTTTTTTGCATGTCATATCCCATAAGTATTAGAAATCAGCATAAAGCATCTTGGTGTTGTGGTGGTCCTTATCTTTACTTGGAACCACAGGTACATGTTGTACCACATTTGCATTCAGTACCGCAAGAACAACTTTCAGTTTGTTGGTTCTTTGGAGCTGGGTGAGTTTCACCACAGGTACAGTTGGTACCGCATTGGCATCCTTCAGGTTTTGTAGAGCATCCGCAAGGCATTTTTGTTGTAGTAGTTATTTTATTGTAATTAGTTATCGAATTGTTAACTGATGGAAAATGATTAGATCGATTCGACAATTCTAACGGAGATGTTGATCTCTTTTATACCTTTTCCCAAATTTCGCCCATTTTCGCTTTTTTTGCTGCCAAAGAAAAACTCCGAAGTTCCATGTTGCGCGCACCGGAGACAAGAACTAGTTGAAGTACAGCATTAACATCTCAACTTGGTCAGCATTAACCACTCAGTGGAATTAAGCGAGATGATTGGGCATCGTGTATTATTAATGAGTCTATTATGCTGTACAGAAGAGGCTGAGATTAAGGCTTAGAAGAACCTTTAGATAGATCGAATGATGATTAGATTAGGTTGGGTTATTGTTAAGACTGGTAGACAAAATTAAGTTCGATGATCATACACTACAATCAACCCAGTATACCCACTTGACTGATCTATCTCTCTCATCCTGACAGCTCTCGATCATCTTCTCAATGACAACTACAACCTTAGATTAATGATGGGAATTGTCACGGTGGAACCACCAACAAGAATTTTCATCAGCTAAAATTACTCAACTTTCCTAGGCATTTTTACAGCATTAACAACTCACGTACCAAAATTTTCACCCATTATATTATCTTTCAGTTTTATAACTGAACCATGTTGATATGGCACGGTTAGAGATTTCAAGTAAGTAACTAATTTATCAAAACGACATGATTGAAATTATAGTGAATATGAAGTACGAAGCAACAAAATCTGGAGATGATTTTTTAGATTAAAAAGTATGACGCAATCGTTTTTTTTTGTGTCATAAGATATCCGGTAAGGCCACAAAGAGATTTATTCATCTATTAGATTAGTTCGGATTAATCCTCTATATGCTGGGTCTCCTTAGAATGGCGTGGTTGTTGATGAATTGAGAGCTTACCAAACGGAAAAATTGTATTATATCAATCATATTTGCTTCCCCGGAAAAAGGAACTAGACATCATTACATAAGGGGAAGAAGAAAACTAGCGAGTATCGAGTAAACAAGAACGAATAAAGATAACCCAAATACATATATTATATACGATATTTTTACTTATCCTTTTCAATAAAATAGAAGTTTCCCCTAGCAATTGCCCCTTTTATTCCAATTTTATTGTCTTCGATTCCTTTGGAAATTAACTTTCTCAGAATATTTTCCGAACGAGATGGCCATATACCTTTGGCCTTTTCTAACCGTTGCACTTCTTTAGGATGAAGATTATCCAACTCGTTAAAACGATACCATATCTCTCCAACTGACACATTTTTTTGTTGGGATAAAGCCCTTAGTGCCTCAAGGAAATTGGTTTCTCGAAATCTATACTGAGCTATTTCTTCTTTATTGGCTTGACGTATCAGTTTTTTCAATTTTGATATCTTATCAAACAAAGGCAGCACAACGGTGATATCTGAAATCTCTTGATTCCTCACCATTGGGATATACCCTATTCGAGATATTTCGATACATTCCTCTTCTCTTGTCTGCCTATCCAACGCTCTCAACAACTCATTCACCCCTTCGTTTGATATTTTTTGCGATAGATAATCTAAATATTGGTCAATCACTTTAAGAACAGTCTCATCAGTTTTTGGGATACTTCTTTTATTGACAGTGTTTTTTTTCTTTGTTTTCTTTTTATTATTGCTTCTTTTATGAGTAGACGAAACATTCCCACTGATATCACCAAAATCACCGCTTTCAGAATCTAAGATGCAAGTTTCATCATCAGCACTACCAGTAGGACCCAAACCAACATCCATACTATCAGGTTGAGATTTCGCATCAAAATATTCTAAATCATCACTTGACTCGGAATCAGATTTATTTGGTTCACTTACGACGTGACGATCATGATCATTTGAATCATCATTGAAGCCAGAAAATTTATTCCTCTCAGATCTTTTAGAGCTTTTTTGGGTTTCATTGTTGTTTTCAATCTCGCGTGTTATTTCGAGGTATCTAGTTTCCTCATCACTAATATCGTTGAAAGGTTTTTGTAATTCACTATCCTCCAAGGAACTGTAGTCCAAAAGTGTTTCATCATCAGAGTCATCAGAAGATAGTAGTTTATCATTCCGCACCTCCAGATCATCATCTTCTTCTTCAATAGCTGATTTTTTCTTTTCAGCTGAAGGTTGCATTTCGTTTGGTTCGTCAATACAAGTCGACAAGAAATCCTCTCCTTTTATTATACCCTCCTCTATTTGCTCTTCAGCTTCTTCTTCCTTAGTCTCTTCAGTTTTATTTTCTTTATTTTCTTCTGTCCCTTCATTTTCCTCTTCTTGATTGAGTTCGTAGACAGTATCACCATTCGAAGCACTGGTTTCCGACACCTTGTCACCTTCATCCTCCAAAGTACCATAAAGTTCGAGATTACCCACAGAACTAGATATAAAGCAACTTTCGTTAGACTCACCATGAAGCCCTGGTTTTTCGATTTGCAGCAGAAAGCTCTCAGTAGTGCTTGATGTACTCAGCAATCCACCTTCTGGTTCTTTGGCCTCAGTGGAGGTCCCTGGGAGAGTTTTTAGCACAAGAGTAGCATTACTTCGCTGACTGGTGGAGGGCTTCGTGCCACTGTTATCATCTAGTGCCGAGCATTTGTTACCTTCATTCGAAGTTTGTGATATTTCAGTTGAAACAGTGGTGCTGTTACCAGCTGGTAGTGTATAGGTACCCCCCTGTGATTCATGTCTAAAACCCAACAACGAATCTCGAGACAACAACAGTTCATCTTGAGCACTTAATTCATTCTCAGTATTTGAAATATACGATCTAGCTGGTTCATTTGAAAGACCAGTTGGCCAGGTTTCTCTTTCATTCAAGTTTCTGGCTAACCCATCGGTAACATATGGTACAGAACATTCAGCTCCCAGTTGATTTTGATAAATAGGATATGATGGCTGTAACAACGCTCTATTCTGAAAACCATTTGCAATGTTTGGGGTATCCGAGTTAATGGGCCATCCAAAACTCGGACCATTCGTGAAACTTGTTGGAAACGGAGTCATCCCATTCATGTAACCACCGGGCTCGTTGTTAAAATTTGAGGTATTATAATTAATTCCAGGGTTATAAAAATCATCTCTTGACCATGAAACCTTGTCATACTGGCTCGGTTTGCAAGATTCGTCCAACCTTGGGAACTTACTTATGAATTCCACCCTGTTAGGTGTCTGTATACTAAACTCACTGTTATCATTTGATCTGTATGGTCCCAAGTTCACTTCATCCCGAACATTTCTTGAAAACATACTCCCGTTTTGAACCCCGTACTCTTCAATAGACGATTGATAGTTGGGGCAAGTTTGTGTATCATAGACAAATCGATTCAAATTTAGATTCTTCACTTCATTGACTAGTCTGTCATTGGTAACATTTTCAATTACTATGGTGGTCCATCTACCGTGAGATTCCAGAACAATTTGAACAAACTCATTGTGTACTTCTTCCATGAACATCTTGCAGAAAGTACACACCTGATCAACCATACCTAAATCCACAGTAGAGAAACTAGTAGAGAGTTTTATTTTGCTGCAACAACGGCATATTTTGAGTTCGATGTTTTCCTTCAGTGATGGTTAGTTGACTTGATATTGGAATAAACGGTTTTGGTGAGAGCAGAGATTCTTTCCTAGGTATTCAATCTTACAAAAGACATTTTTATAACTTTAGTAGCAAATAGGCGAATTTGGTAGCAAATGTTTTTTTTTTCTTTTTATTATTTCTGTTGTTTTATTCGAGGCTGTTACTTGTCCGTTTCAAGTTTTGAACAATCAAGAAGAGAAGTTGAATTCAAGACAATGGATTTATTTTCCGTGGTTCTTTTGCTTTTGTGTCAAAATGTTGAAATCTCGGAAAACCATCGACGACTAAGACCGAGTCGAACTTAATACTGTTTACTGGATGACTACAGCATATTAACTCGAAAGTGCTTATTGGTTTTCTATAACTATCAGAGGTGTCATCATATTCATCTATTTTCTCACTTTACTTTGGTCTCGACCAAATATACCATCGAACACTTTCTTCAAGGAATGTCTACCGTCGTACAATGGATACAATCCAATGACAATGAAGGCTGCATATAACCATACAAATCCCATCACCGTGCTACCTTTAAAGAAACTCTTGGACCATATATAGTCACGGTACAATGGGAGTGGCCAGACAACCCATGTTACCAAAAGGCAGGCTATTGTGAATGTGTATGCTATGATCCTGTACCTTTTGATCAATTTTTCATCAACATTCCTATCCACAGATTCAATTTCTTCAATACTTTGGTTTGAGTTCCCCTTATACTCATTCTTTGAATCAGTGACTCCTTCTGATTCAGAGTCTTCGCAAATCTTAACTGTGATCAAGGAACTTTGCTTTGTTAGTTCATTCCAGTCATAATTGGCAGGTCTGATAAGACTGATCACAACAGACGATATTCCTGGGAGTAATAAAGCTGTTAAACCACCATACATACAGGGCAATTGTTCCCCAGTCGTTTTGATGGTAACAGACCCATATAATTCGTAGGCTGAACCGATCCAAACGGCCAGCCCACCAATAACTCCAAGGATTGGACTTACAATGAAGGCCAGCTTGGATTGTTGTTTCCAAGTCAGCAGGAAAACCATCGGTATAACACCTGGACAGTTCAGCATGGAGTAAAAATATCCAAACCAGGTCATATCCACACCGACATAGTGTAACATAACTGAAAACCCAGCACTGAAAAGACCGAAAAAGACAACCCCAAGATGTGAAATATTTATCAATTGTTTATTTGAAGCGTCGGGTTTGATGTAGTTTCTGTAAATATCAAAACTGATAATGGAGCTAACAGAGATCAACTGTGCACTTACTGTTGACGTTACACTCAAATATATTGATAACAATAGAGCACCAAGGGCACCCGTCCCCAACAATGCTTTCGTAGTGTAAATCAATCCAAGAGTCCATGATCGTTAATCCAAAGTCACCTAAACAGTGAATGATACCAAAAAAAACTGCGCCTTGTGACTTACCAGTAAGGAAGGAACCTTTATAATTTCCCTCTATATACCTTAGTTCACCAGCAGCTTCTCTAGCTATCACCTTATCATACAACCCATCGATACCTCCAATGTGCTCACTTGAAATAGCGGCAGTGGTGATATACATCAGTATTATTAAGAGGATGAACGAATGTACGTAATCAGTCAAAAAGGTAGATTTCAATCCACCAGTATAAGTATAAAGCAACACCCCAAATGGAATGAGAAGAGTGCTGGCAACAATGTGTAAGTTATCGCACATGGCACTAACTGCACCAGAAGCGCCCAAAATCATTGAACTTGCAGAGACCAAATTGTTGATCAGGCATAGTGCCAAATATAGAAGGTGTCCTGTTTTACCATATCTCAGCTGAACAATCTCTAAACAGGTATGGCTTGTAGGGATTTTCCTCTTAGCTTCAATTGCTAAAATACATAGCACACAAATTTGGATACTGGAACCAGCAGCATACCAAAATGCAGACTGGACACCATAGTAGTAGACCATTGTGACGACCCAAAGCAGGGCAGTGGCCCAAGTCCAACTTGAATAGACAGCACTTCCAGTTAAGCCAACTCCAACTGATCTATTGGCTACCATAAACATTTCTGTCGATTGGGAATCCTCGCCTAGGTATTTCTTAGCTAGATGAGTTGCAATGATGATAAATAGTGCAAAGAGCCCACCCACACCAATCAGCACCCCATACCCAGCACTTTTAGGCAAAAGGTCCAATGATTCAGACATTATTTGTGATTATTGATTCTTCATTACTTTCATTGTTCGACAGCATTCGAATTGAAGGAGATTCGTGTATTTATATAAAAAAATTTGACACAATACAGCTGCTACTCTGCTTAAAGAAACAATCATGGCATTTCTTCTTTTGTGGATCGGGTTGGGTTGATCTGGCTGTACCTGACTCCTGAGGACTATTTTCTGTCAATGTTGGCGACGGTTCTAAGAGAGCCACAGTTAGAAACTTGACGTTGACAGCTTTTTTGGCACCAAGCAAAAAAAAGAGTTTATGGACTTAAGAACAGGGAAAAAACTTCATGCGATTAACCAGAGGCTCAAAGGTTTCAACGGGGAAAAGCTTTAAGTGATCTAGTGGCAGATTATGAGCCTGGGCCCTTGTTGAGAGATGAAGTTGAAGCACCGGAGACAAAGAGAACGAATTCTGTGACTTGTGAGTCGAGAAAATTGTGGGATCGACATATCTATAGGCACAACAGTTCAAAAAAAAAACAGAATCAGATGAAAGACCGCTGATTTGATCAAAAAGTGAAGAATTTGTGGCTTGTGAACTGATAACACCGCTGCTACGTACGTTCGAATTGAACGGATGAAGCTGATTGGAGCACGGCAATATTTTAATTGGAATACATTTTCAGGACATTCAAATATGTGATATATAATACAACTATTAAACTCACTAATAAGACATTTATCCACAGTTCCTGAGGGTCTAGTCTCGTTTGTTTGTCCCAAAGACACCTTTGAATACTCTTATCAATGAGCTTCGTCCATCATACAATGGGTACAGCCCTATAATCACAAAAGCAGCGTAAAGCCATACATACCCCATGACTGTACTTCCTCTGAAAAAAGCCTTTGACCATATATAATCACGATAAAGAGGTAGCGGCCAAGCAACCCAAGTTACGATAAGGCAAATAATTGTGAAAGTGTATGAGATAATCCTGTATTTTTGGATCAAACGCTCATCAGACTCCGCTTCTGTTGATTCAATTTCTTCAGTGGTGAGCTCCATTTGCTCTTTCTCTGCCTGATCTGTATAATTGTCAAATTTTGGAGCATTATCGTCCTTGATAGCAATTAGTGAACTCTGCTTTGTCAAATCATTCCAATCATATCTGGCTGGGTTTATCAAACTTATCACAACAGTGGAGATCCCAGGGAGAAACAAAGCTGTCAACCCACCATACATACATGGTAACTGTTCCCCCAATGTTGAAAATGTAACGGAACCAAACAACGCATAAGCTGTCCCAGTCCAGACACCCAAACCTCCGATTATACCAAGTATAGGGCTCACTATAAACGCGAGTTTAGATTGATCCTTCCATGTCAGTAAGAAAATCATGGGGATCACTCCGGGACAGTTTAACATCGAGAAGAAATATGCGAACCAGGTCATATCAACACCGACATAGTAAAGCATTAGTGAGAAACCAGCACTGAAAAAGCCAAAGAAAACAACTCCCAAATGAGAGACATTAATCAGCTGCTTATTGGTAGCACTGGGGTTTATGTAGTTTCTATAGATATCAAAACTGATGATTGAGCTAACAGATATCAACTGTGCACTCATAGTAGAAGTAACACTCAGATAAATCGAAAGCAACAGTGCTCCTAAACCGCCAGTGCCCATTAATGCCTTCAAAGTATAAATCAACCCAAACCCAGAATCAATCTCTGTTGTTGTCATTTTGTTTGGATACGTTGGAAAAATAGGATTATCTTCTAATATAGCATTGCATAAACCTAAAACAATCCCAAGAACCCAATCATTTGCAAAGATCAAGACAGAGGCGATCAGATAACCAGGAACGCTTGCCTTCAAATCAGCACTGAATGCCTTTTGCCAAAAGGATGAATCCATGATGGTCAGACCAAAATCGCCCAAACAATGGATAATACCAAAGTATACTGCTCCCTGTGATTTCCCGGTGAGAAATGATCCTTTATAATTACCCTCAATCTTTCTAAGCTCACCAGAAGCTTCTTTGGCAACGACTTTATCATAAAGACCACCAATACCACCAATATGTTCACTTGATATGGCCGTGGTTGTGATATAGCAAAGAACAAGTAGCAAAATAAAAGAATGGACATAGTCTGTCAAGAACGTAGATTTCAAACCACCCATATAAGTATATATCAACACACCAAATGGTATCAGTAACGTACAAGCAACAATATGTAAGTTATCACACATCACACTTATAGCAGCAGAGGCACCCAAGATCATTGAACTAGCAGAAACTAGGTTATTGATTAGACATAAAATAAGATATAAGATATGGCCAACTTTCCCATATCTCAATTGAACAATTTCTAAGCATGTATGACTAGTTGGAATTTTCTTCTTTGCCTCAATCCCTAATACCGTCAGAACACAAATTTGAATCGAAGAACCGGCAGCACACCAAAGGGCAGATTGCACCCCGTAATTATAAACCATCGTCACCACCCAAAGCAATTCGGTTGCCCAGGTCCAACTTGAATAAACCGCACTACCAGTTAATCCAATCCCAACCGATCGATTAGCCACCATAAACATCTCTGTGGATTGAGAGTCTTCACCAAGGTATTTCTTTGAAAGATGGGTTGCTATGATGATAAATAGGGCGAAAAACCCACCAACTCCTATGAGCACACCATACCCTGCGCTCTTTGGAAGAAGGTCAAGTGATTCTGACATATTTGTATCAACTCTACCACTTCAAAATCCAAGTTCTCAACTGACCATTGTTTTATTTTCGTGGGTTTTCGGTGGCATTTATAAGATCAGCACAAGGAATTGTTCCAGGGTTTATATGCGATTTATATATGCCACACTTGAACCTGACAGTGTTTAGTAGAAAATGCTTTTAAAGTAAAAACTACTAAAGTCTCTTCAATGGAAGAAGAGCGGCTTCATTGTTCAGTCTGCAAATGGAGTAATTGTATCCGATCCGCTTACATTTGTTGATGAATGCTGGGGTTTTGTTTCTTCAAAATGGGTTTTCAATTGTTCAGATTTTGGCTTCGGTTGCATCAGAAGATCCAAGTACTACTGTGTACTACCACAACAACGTCTATTGATCATGCTATAGAATAATACAAGGACAAATCACACCTTATTAGTTAAGCCGAAAGCACCTCTAAATACCTTTATCAAAGAGTGTCTCCCATCCCATAGTGGAAATACACCGATCACTAAAAGCGCAGCATAAAGCCAGACCAATCCCATAACAGTGTTCCCTCTAAAGAACTCTTTGGTCCAGATATAATCACGGTATAGAGGCAGTGGCCAAACTACCCAGGTAACAAGAAGAACAACAATTGTTGTAGAGTAGGCAAGTTTAGTATAAATTGAAAAGGTCCTCTTATTTGAGTCACTTTGGATGGATTGAATCTCATCAGCAACAAAATTGACCTCTTTCTTCTCGATTGGGTCAATCGAATCTGCATCAGTATCCTTGATAGCGATATCACTACTATGCTCTCTCAATAAGTTCCAATCATAGTTGGCAGGCTTTATCAAACTCACCACAAGTGTAACAATCCCCGGCAAGAACAGAGCAGCAAGACCACCAAATAAACATGGTAACTGCTCCCCTGTTGTTTTGATGGTGACCTCACCGTATAGAGAATAAGCTGATACAATCCAAATTACCAATCCACCAACGATACCAAAGAATGGAGCTATGATAAACGCTGCCTTTGATTGATGTTTCCAAGTAATTAACAAGATCATAGGAATTACACCAGGACAATTCAACATGGAGTAAAAATAGGCAAACCACGTCATGTCCACCCCAACATAATGGAGCATTATTGAAAACCCGGCACTGAATAACCCAAAAAAGACAACTCCCAAATGAGAGACATTGATTAACTGCTTGTTGGAAGCTTGCGGGTTGATGTAGTTTCTATAAATGTCAAAACTGATGATAGAGCTGACTGAAATCAACTGTGAGCTAACAGTAGATGTAACGCCTAAATATATCATTAAAAGTAAACCACCTAAACCACCTGTGCCTAATAATGCCTTAATTGTATAGATTAGACCAAACCCAGAATTAACTTCATATGCAGTCATCTTATTTGGATAAGTTGGGAAAATCGGGCTGTCCTCTAGCACAACATTACCCAACCCAATAATCATACCTAGTGCCCACACATTAGCATAAATTAGAACACCAGCAATTAGATATCCCGGAACACTGGCTTTTATATTCGCACTGAAAGATTTTTGCCAGAAGGAGGAATCCATGACAGTTAACCCCATATCACCAATAGCGTGGATCAAACCAAAGAAAATGGCACCTTGTGATTTTGAAGTGATGAATGAACCTTCGTAATTTCCAGCAATATGCCTCAATTCTCCTGCAGCTGCTTTATTAACAATTTTATCATAAAGACCATCGATACCCCCAATATGCTCGCTTGTTAATGCTGCTGTGCATGTATATGACAAGATCAACAAAAGAATGAAAGAATGAACATAGTCAGTTAAAAAGGTTGATTTCAAACCACCGACATATGTATAGAGTAGGACACCAAATGGGATAAGTAGAGTGCTTGCAACAATGTGCAAATTGTCACACATAGCACTGATAGCACCTGCAGCACCTAAAATCATTGAGCTAGCAGAAACCAAATTATTGATTAGACATAGAATCATATAAAGAATATGGGCAAAATTTCCGTATCTGATTTGAACAATCTCTAAACAAGTATGACTCGTTGGAATCTTCTTCTTTGCATTTATTGTCAAAACAGCCATGATACAAATGTGAACAGCAAGACCAGCCCCGTACCAGAACGCACTTTGAACACCATATAAGTAAACCATCGTGACACACCATAGTAATTCAGTAGCCCAAGTCCAACTAGAATAAACGGCACTAGCAGTTAATCCAACGCCTACAGACCTGTTCGCAACCATGAACATTTCTGTGGACTGTGAATCCTCACCCAAATGCTTGGAAGCCAATCTTGTAGCGATAACTATAAAAATCGCAAAAAGGCCTCCCACACCTATCAGAACGCCATATCCAGCACTCTTCGGTAATAGTTCCAAGCTCGTGTCACTCATTTCTCTATATCAATGAATTATTCAGACTAAGAAAACTTTTTGGGTATCACAGCTCAGATAAGTCATTTTTTCATGCCGATTGTCGACTCTTTATAAGTGTGAGGTCTTTTTGCTCAGATCCTTATAGATAGGACATGTCCCCTCCATCCACCGATGTAATAGTTATTACTGGACGTACACGCATTTGAAAGTTCTTGGGACATTTCAACAACTAAGAATCTAGATTCCCGTAGACCCATCTGACAGAATGAAGGAAGTCCCATGAAGTCACAGAAATTGACGGTTTTGATGTTTTTTGATGTGGCGGTGGATATGCATTACTGGCACCGATTGCGTTGACAGCTGTGTAAAGTCGGAGCTATTAGAAGTCAATGTAAAAGATACAATATATGTTTCAAAAGTGAAAAAGCATTATATTAAAAACCCAAGAGCCGACTCATGATGACAGCTCTTCTTTTTTATCACGGTTGAATACACCTCTAAACACTTTGATCAAAGAATGTCTCCCATCCCATAATGGATAAACACCAATAACTAGTAACGCCAAATACAGCCATATGAATCCAACAACTGCATTTCCTTTGAAAAAAGATGCACTCCAAATATAGTCACGATATAGCGGTAGTGGCCATACTACCCATGTAATAAGCCAAATGAATATTGTACCCCAGAATGCAACTTTTCTGTATTTTTCAATTATTCTATCGGTGTTTGGATCAACAGACTCGGCATCTTCCACTGTGGTCTGCTTGGCGGAATCTTTTTCTTTAACAGATGAATCTGAGGTGTCATCTTGGACAATGATCAAGTCACTTTGGCTCTTCATCTTGTTCCAATCATAATTAGCTGGTTTGATTAAACTTATGATGACGGTGGAGATACCTGGAAGTAGCAAAGCCGTTAAGCCCCCGTATAAACATGGTAATTGTTCACCAGTAGTTTTAATTGAAGCTTCACCGTAAAACGCATAGGCTGTGCCTACACAAACAGCAATTCCTCCAATAATACCTAAAATTGGACTAATGATGAAAGCAGCTTTGGATTGACCTTTCCACGTAATAGAGAAAATCATTGGGATAACACCTGGACAGTTAATCATAGAGTAGAAGTATGAAAACCATGTCATATCAACACCAACATAATGTAACATTAATGAGAAACCAGCAGCAAAGAAGGCAAAAAACACGACACCTAGATGCGAAACCCTGATCAATTGCTTATTGGTAGCATCTGGTTTAAGATAAGTTCTATAGACATCGAAACTGAGAATGGAGCTGACAGAAATCAGTTGCGCACTGAAAGTTGAGGTAACAGACAAATATAAAACAAGTAAAAGCCCACCTAATGCACCTGTTCCTAGCAATGCCTTAATAGTATAGATTAGACCAAAACCAGAATTGATTTCAAATGCTGTCATTTTGTTTGGATACGTTGGGAAGATTGGTTCATTTTCTAAAACGGCATTACCTAAACCGATAACCATACCAAGAGCCCAAACATTTGCGTAAATCAAAGCAGCCGCGATTAAGTAACCAGGGACACTAGCTTTAACATTTGCACTATATGACTTTTGCCAAAAAGATGAATCCATAACTGTTAGACCTGTATCACCAATGATGTGAATCAAACCGAAAAATACAGCACCTTGAGATTTACCAGTCAAATAAGACCCTTTATAATTACCGGCGATATAGTTCAACTCACTCGCGGCTTCTTTGGCAACAATTTTATCGTATAAGCCAGAGATACCTCCAATATGTTCACTTTGAATAGAAGCGGTAAGGATGTAAGTCATGATGATCAATAGTATAAATGAATGGACATAATCGGTCAAAAATGTTGATTTCAAACCACCAGTATATGTGTAGAGCAGAACACCAATTGGAATCAACAATGTAGCCGCAACGATATGTAAATCATTACAAAGGGCACTTATAGCACCTGCTGCACCTAAAATCATAGAACTTGCTGAAACAAGATTGTTCACCAAGCACAAAAACATATACAGTATATGTCCTGTTCTACCATATCTCAATTGAACAATTTCCAAAGAGGTATGCCCAGTAGGGATTTTCTTCTTTGCTTCAATACCTAAAAATGACATCAATGCAATCTGGACCGCAAGACCAGATCCGAACCAAAAAGCGGCTTGAACACCATATAAGTAGACCATTGTAACTGGCCATAAGATCTCTGTAGCCCATGTCCAACTTGAATAAACACATGAAGCTGTTAGCCCAATGCCAACGGATCTATTGGCAACCATAAACATTTCTGTAGATTGTGAGTCTTCATTCAAATATTTGGAAGATAATCTTGTCGCAATGATAATGAATAATGCGAAGAATGCACCAACACCAACCAAGACACCATATCCTGCACCTTGTGGAAGAAGATTCAAGGTTTCACTCATTTTTGTCGGTTTCCAATAAACAAGCTTTCACGGAGTTCCTTGGTGCTAAGAGATATAAAAGTTTTGGGGTCATTTCAAACGTATTTATACACATGCATCAAGACCCTAGCTTTATCTATTTGACAATTAATCACAAGCGAGCCGAAGATGTGGTTTCCTAGTAGTTTTCAAGATATTAGTCAAGCACATCAATCCTGTTAATCATTGTGTATTGTGATATACCTTCCCTCAAAGCAAGAAATTTATGCTCAAAGTGTTAATGTCCATACCAACGCTTAATGCGATGGTATCAGAGATAGAGGAAACTGTGGATCCTTTGAAGAGTAAAAATCTCTAGGCTGCAGGCACTCTCGGTACCTCATACGTGTTACATTAACAGCAAGCACACGGGACAGAGCCCCATTCGTCGTTAATCATCTGTCAGACACATCTGTAAAGACTAAAAGCGCATCTCATATGTCAAAGCCGTAACCATTTGTTGACCCGATGTGAAGTCCATAATAGCTATTTTATCAGTAGTCCCAAACCAATGAATCCAATCAGCTTCAGCAAAGCAAGTGACAATTCAATTCAAGGAAATAACCACCAGCATTAGATTCACTAGGTCATCCCGATAGCACATAGGCAACACATGAGACTCACCTCCCTAGACATTTGTTCATGGCCCTTTTTTGTTGTCCTTTCTTCGGGTCGGAAAACCGGTGTCTGCTCGGGACGCACATGGTTAATTGGCAGATTTTTGAAATTTTGAACGCAGATCTGCTAAAAGTACTACATATGAAGTCAGAAATGGCGAAACTGTGGTTTATATGATGAGATTTATTTTGTTGTTTAGCTCTGATCTCGAATTAGTTGCCATGTTATCAACTGAGTCATTTGATTTAGATGAATAGCGAATGGCAGTGACGGTGGATTATTACGTTTGACCGGTGCTAAATCCCTGAAGGATGGATCTCTTCAGATCCAAATGTCAATGTCAAACTTATACAGTTGTCCTCACTATAAGAGCTGTTATAACATACTAACGAGAAGAAGTGGAAGACAACACTAAAGATAGAATGACAAAGCAAATCATCATCAATGCCTTTGATATGGGATGTTCTGGTCTTCAAGCACCAGGTCTCTGGAAACATCCAAAAGATAAGTCCGCTGATTTTGATACTTTGGAGTATTGGACGAATCTTGCAAAACTTTTAGAAAGGGGAAAGTTCAACGCACTCTTTTTAGCTGATGTTCTAGGTGGATATGATGTCTACAACGGTCCTAATAACATAGCTCCGGCTGCTCGTGCTGGTGCTCAATGGCCAGTATTGGAACCAAGTTCAGTTGTGCCTTTGATGGCATCGGTCACTAAAAATTTGTCATTCGGTGTTACTTTTAGTACCATTAGTGAAGCCCCATACCATTTCGCTAGAAGAATTGCAACTTTAGATCACCTGACAGGTGGTAGAGTTGGGTGGAACATTGTGACAAGCTATTTGGATAGTGCTTCAAGAAATTTACTAGATGGAGAAAAGTTACCACCTCGTGAAAAACGCTATGAAAGGGCTGAAGAGTATCTCAATGTTGTCGAACAATTACTTTTGTCAAGCTGGAGAGATGACGCTGTTAAAAAGGACCCAAAAAGTGGCATCTTTTCTGATCCTGATGGGATAAGAGACATTGGGTTTAAAGGCGAATACTTTAACGTTCCAGGTCCTTCTATCACTCACCCAACTCCACAAAGACTTCCAGTATTATTGCAGGCTGGTACGTCATCACAGGGGAAAGATTTTGCTGCTAAGAATGCCGAGCTCGTGTTTATTACGAACTTCACTCCTGAAAGCTTGGGAAAAAATATTCAAGATGTTAAAAAGTTATCGATCGAGAAATATAACAGGGAAGAAGATGCTATCAAATTTCTCCAATTGATTACAGTTGTCATTGGAAAAACTCGTGAAGAAGCTGAAAGAAAATACGAAGAGTTGCAACATTATGGTGACTTGGAGGGTGCGCAAGCGTTGTTTAGTGGCTGGACAGGAATTGACATTGGGCAGTTCAACCCAGAAGATGAGCTGAGAGATGTTGGAAGTAATGCTGTCAAAGGGTTTGTTTCTAATTGGACCAAGTTGAGCCCTGGTGAAGACCCAAACCTTCGAAAGACAAGAGAATACGTTGCCAAACAAATCACAGTTGGAGGGTTAGGTCCTGTGTTCTACGGCACAGCTGAAGAGGTTGCAGACACAATTGAACACTGGGTCAATATAAGTGGTGTTGATGGATTCAACTTCACATACGCAATCACTCCAGGGTCTTTTGAAGAGGTTGTTGACGACCTTTTACCTGTCTTGAGAAAGAGAGGCATTGTCTGGGATGATTATCCTGAAAAGGATAATGGCGAGACACTAACGTTCAGAGAAAATGTGTTTGGTGTTAATGATGCCAAGAACATAGAGGACCCAAGATTCGTTAGACCTTCTCATCCAGCGTATACTCTAAGGTGGAGGGAGGGCTCTAAGGAAGAATTTGAATCTAAGTTGAACAGTAAGAACAAAAGAAGAAAACTGTAAATAGTTTTATAGCGAGACCGATCAATCAAGAGTCGATCAAATCATGGTTAATGGTGTAGACAGTAGTGGACTTCACTATCCAGGTAGACCTGAAGAAAACAAGATTATGCGCCATAATCGATCTGGCGGTTGGCTGATTTCGACCCGAGATGAACCGCTAAAGTTTGAGCACTGAATTCCCATCAATATGAGATTGACTATCAAATCGAACTAAGACGCATTGATCAGTCCTCGAGTGGCTTTGGCATCTATCTAAGACTGCAAATAGTTGATAGTGGCTGTAGTTTCGGAGGTAGTAAACTTGAATTTGACTTCGAAGCTCTTAGCTCTCGGGTCGGCTTGGAATTTTGATGGCACGTAAATTTGACGTTTGCAATTTACAGAATTCAATCAGGAACTTCAAGACAATAATTACAAAGTTGCTATAAATTTGATATGCTAGAATGCTTATATTGGTTGTATCAGAACTGTGGTGAATATGATGAATCCGCAGCTCAGCTTGGGGGTTGACAAGGAAAGTATATAATTTTTTTTGTTTAATTGATTTCAATCCTCCACAAATACTTTGAAACTCAGAAGTCATAGAGAATTTGCCCGAGACAGCTAGACATGACTAAACAAGTATTACTGTCCGCTTTTGCTATGGGATGCTCAGGTCACCAAGCTCCAGGTCTTTGGAAGCATCCTGATGATAGGTCTTCAACGTTTGATACCATAGACTACTGGATTCATTTAGCAAAGCTTCTTGAGAAAGGGAAGTTCAATACTTTATTTCTCGCTGATGTTCTTGGTGGATATGATGTTTATAAAGGACCAGAGAATATTGGGCCTGCTGCTAGCGCTGGTGCCCAATGGCCTGTATTGGAACCGAGTGCAGTTGTTCCTTTAATGGCATCAGTGACAAAGAACCTTTCATTTGGCGTTACATTCAGTACTATTAGTGAAGCTCCATATCATTTTGCGAGAAGGCTAGCAACATTGGATCATTTGACACAGGGGAGAATTGGTTGGAATATCGTTACTTCGTTCTCTGATAGCGCTTCAAGAAATTTACTAAATGGTGAAAAATTGAGCTCACACGAGAGTAGGTATGAAAGAGCCGATGAATATTTGGAGGTTGTTGAGCAGCTTTTATTATCAAGTTGGAGAGATGATGCTGTCGTGAAAAACCCCAAGACTGGTGTTTACTCCAATCCAGAGGGTATCAGAGATATCAATTTCAAAGGTCAATATTTCAACGTTCCAGGACCTTCAATAACACATCCTTCACCACAGAGACTTCCCGTCTTATTACAGGCTGGTACATCATCCCAGGGGAAAGACTTTGCAGCAAAGAATGCAGAATTAGTATTCATCGCAAATTTTACACCAGAAAAGTTAGGTGAAAATATTAAAGAAGTCCGTGAGATTGCCAAAAAGAAGTATCATAGAGAACCGGATGCTCTTAAATTTTTGACTTTACTCACGGTGATTCTTGGAGAGACCCACGAGTTGGCCGAGGCAAAATATAAAGAATATCAATCATATGGTGATTTAGAAGGTGCTCAGGCATTATTCAGTGGGTGGACTGGTATTGACATAGATCAATTTGGTCAAGAAGATGAACTAAGAGATGTTGGAGGTAATGCCATCAGAGGGTTGGTTTCGAATTGGACTAAAAAGCTTCCTGGTGAAAAACCTGGATTGAAGAAAACTAGGGAATATGTTGCGAAACAAATCACTGTTGGTGGATTAAGTCCAGTTATATATGGCACACCTGAGGAGGTGGCAGATGAGATCCAGCATTGGGTCGAAATTAGTTACGTCGATGGTATAAATTTTGCATATACCATCACCCCTGGCTCATTTGAAGAAATTGTGGACGATCTTTTACCAGTGTTGAGGAAAAGAGGGTTGATTAGGGAAGAGTATCCAGCGAAAGAGAATGGAGAAACTTTGACCTTTAGAGAAAATATCTTTGGTACTAATGATGTGAAGAATCCCGAGGATCCTAAATTTGTTAGACCTTCTCACCCTGCTTATAAATTGAGATGGAGAAATGGGGTTTCCAAGGAAGAATTTGAAGCTGAATTGAGTGGTAATGTTACAAAGGAAAAGAGACAAAAAGTCAAATGACCACATGAGAGCAAACTGTATCGCATGTATAACTTATTTTGAATAAAAAACACAACCTGTGAACTAGATATTATACAACACAAAGAAACAAAACCTGCTTGAACACTAAAAACCAGAACTTCTTTCGGTATAGCCTTTGAAAAATACACAAATACTATCATTATCTATCAAAATTACCTTCATTTATATAGAACTTGATATCTATTATTGTTTGGATGGTTGTTTTTCTAATTTAGAAACGTATAAATCGATTTCTTGCTCACAAGATTTTCTAGCCTCACAGTCTCTTAAGCTTACAACAAAGTCCCCTGAACTATAATGAATATCATCACCACCTTCAGGTAGGTTGACAGCTGTATGTAAACCGGCAATGGTACGCGGTGGGATGATGGCTGTTCTAGCCAGATAGATTGGATGCCATTGTAAGATATGGGTCAATGCACTTTCTGCGTTTCTTGGGAAATTATGATAAGTTCTGAATAAATTATCAGACCAAAATTCTAACAAACTTTTCGAAACGAAATCATTCTTTATAATGAATGAATTCAAGTTCAAATCAGGACCAATTTGAGTCAAGATCAACTGAACATTTGAAGCTTTTGAATTTTTAAAAGTGTGAATGACACCATTTGGTGGGATGATTGGTTGATTTCTCAACATGATTGGATCTAGAACCTTAGGATCCAACAAGTATTTATATAGATCAATGTCATATCTCATGATTAATGCATCTTCATCCAAATACCAAAAATATTTGGCATTTGGGAACGCATATTGGGCGGATCTTAACATGAATAGTTTAGCCCAATCTTTTGAAGAACCAGTATCTTTCAACAACGGTGTATATTCTTGAGCCCAAGAGACGTATAAACCGTATTTCTTCTTTTGGGCATAGTTAACTCTATTTTGAACGATCTTAGATAGGTGACCTAATTCGTATTTTTCAAAATCAATGCTAGTGACAACAACAATCTCTGGACTATTGG
Organism: Hansenula sp. yHMH451; assembly: GCA_030571095.1. Classification (NCBI taxonomy): domain Eukaryota; kingdom Fungi; phylum Ascomycota; class Saccharomycetes; order Phaffomycetales; family Wickerhamomycetaceae; genus Hansenula; species Hansenula sp. yHMH451. The sequence continues at coordinate 132,599 of JAJLXE010000011.1, forward strand.
CTCCATTGAATCTTAATTTTCCATGGTTTAAGAAGGAGTTCTTAACTTTTAACATTTGGTTTGTTGAATCCCCTTCCATTTTGGAATTCAATTTTGTATCTTCATCATCAAATGCATCTGTAAATAAATATTTCTTGTTCCCATTTTGGTCGATTTGAGTGTTGAACAACTTGTCAACTGTTAATTCTCTTAGTAATGGTGCATGTTCCACGCTTGGGAAGATCAATGGAGATTTTGTGAATATATCATTCTTGTATAACCCATGATATTTTGGATAATGGTGTTTGTCAAATGACAATGAATAAGAAGAGGTAGTTTTGTATACTATAAATAAGAACAGGAACCCAACTGTTATAGAGCCAAGGATCTTACTTAAGTTTCTCTTGATCTTCAACGTGATATCGTTCCTTTGGGGTTTGAACTTGTTGTTATAAGCCAGCTGCATTTTGAACCCTATTTATACCTATTTTGATTTCTTTGATCTGAATAAATAGTCAAATCTCTCAACGTTTGGAACCAGAACCCAAGCAAAAAAAAACAAATGCAAACCGTAATAACCCAGCAACAGTTCCACACAGCAATTCCAAGAGGAAACCAACAAAGTCTAAGCAGTCAAGTTTGGCTAAAATATCAGTTTATTTACAATTCAAATTTCCAGCGAGCGTTTTTTAAATTTGGAAGTTTTGAAAATGTTCGGGGCTTTTAACCTTTCTGGAATTGGACAATTGAGGATTTGTAGAAACTACAAGATTCAGTTCAATCCAGATAAATGACTTATATTAGTTTGCTCATTAGTTGTTTTGCTCCTTGGTTTCTTCCTCGTCACTGTCCTCGTCGCCACCATCCAGCAGTTTTTTCTCCCATTCCTCTTCTTTCCCCGGTTTCGTTATCTGCTCTGTACCACCGTTTGAAGCATCAGCCATTCTTTCTGTGAGGAATGTGTTCAAATCATCTTGCAACGTAGTGACTTTGGCTCTTAGTTTCCCCAAGTAAGTATCATTGGCCTGCGAAGGTTGATCCTTATCTACTCCTCCTGCATCGATCACAAACTGGCTTGGACCTGTCGTGCGTCCGTTCGTAGTATGGAAAGTATCTGGATGATCAGCTGTGGTAAAGCTCTTGGACAAGGAGGGACTTTTATAGCTAGCTGAAGGATCGCTCATTATCTTGGGTTTCTTCTGAGTTGTCATACAAAGTTGTGGAGATTGATTTCAAAAGGCCGTTTAAGAAATGATTTTGATATTGAGATTTGGTATTTGATATTCAAACAATCCACTTTTGAAGCTGAGACCACACAACAAAAACCAAAAAATTAGCAAAATTATGAGAAATGTTCATAAGATATGGTTTATTTACCACTACACTGCCCTAATGACACTACTTGAGTATGAAATCACACCGCACAATTGACAATAAAGCTCAAATTTGTCGGAAATCATCCAATTTACCCTGAAATTGTTTTTCGGGCAAATTTTTTTTTTCTTTGAAGAAATGAAAAAAGCATTGAATTTGAAGAAGACCTTGAGTGGATGCTTGGATCTTTCAACAGACAATCGATACAAACCATGCCTGGCCAATCCTATATCACTGTGGACGGATCTTTAGCCGAATCCATTACAGAGTACGCCTCCGTTTTGGATCTATACAACGCTGACTTGAACTATGTTGCCAAAGTTGAATCTTTTGCCATAACAAAGAATCAGGAAGAAGAAGTTGAAGAAGAAGAAGAAGAAGAAATTGAATTTAATGAAGGAATCTATTCTGAAATTGCAGAATCACACAAATACTTGGCCGCTATACCTGATAAAGATTTTGAAGGTGTTGCCAACTTGGCCATCTACATTTTCACTTTTGCCAATGATCAATATGAATCATTAACCAAATCATTCTTGAGCGGCTTGATCAAAGATTTTGAACTTGAAGATGTTAATGCCAAAGTTGTTAAGAACAAGAAGAAGGTTTTGAAAGTGAATACTGTCATTTCAGTTTTGTCCAATGTTTTCAACCTTATTGAGTTAGAAAATGTTAAATTTAGAAACTTTACTTTAAAATTGATCTTAAATTTAGTTGATGTTCTGGACAATGGTGCTATCTTATTACCAATTGTTTCGAATGTTGAGAAATGGCTGATCAAAGACGTTGATGCCAACTCTATTGAAGTCCAAGAAGAAACCAGATTATTGGTGCTTCAATTGGCCAAATTGATCTCATCATCAAACGAATTAGAATCTTTAAAATTATACCAATTAGCAATCACTCAAATTCCAAACGCTTCATCAAGCTTGATTAACAACTTTTTAGCTGAAAACTTGAACTCTTATAAAGCTCTAGACTTAACCAAGATTTTGGAATTAGAAGTCGTGATAAAAAACCATCAAGAATCACAAGAATATTTGAAATTACTACAAAACTACCTTCAATTACCAACTTCAGAATTCGAACCAACCTTAGCACAATTCAAATCATTAGACAACATAAACTTCACTACCTTACTTAAGAAGAACCAATTATTAACATTATCTAAAATTGCACAAACCACAAACTCCATTACTTATGCCACCATCTCATCATCTACAAGCATCCCATCTGAAAAAGTTGAACTTTTCATTATTGATGCTATAAAAGCTGGTGTAGTTGAAGGGAAATTATCACAATTGACTGAATCATTCCAAGTCTTCAGAGTCAATTTGATTGTGAAGCCAATCGATTTGAAAGATTGGTTAGAAATCAAGGAGAAATTATTAGAATGGAGATCCAAATTGAAAGATGTAAAAGCTTTGGTTGACCAAGCTTCCAAGAAGAAGACTGTTAAAGCTTAGATGAAGAGGGGTCCATGCTAATCAGTCATAATATTATTTGTATAGATACAATCTAATCATTGAATTACGGTAATCTGATTGTAGAGGTCTCATTTATATCTGTATTACCTAACCCTTTAGGCGAGAGAATAACCGTGGATCAGCTGACCCAGCTGTGCTCATCTAGAATTGACTTTAAGACACTTCCCACCAAATTTCAAAGGACTCTCCAAAGATTAAAGGAACATTATACGCCAAATCTCGACAAAACGCGAAACTTTGCCCCGTGGAAAATGGCAGAAACACGAAATTTCGAGCGTGTCACAGGAACATCAACAGAAAACCAAAACAAAAGGAGCTCATCAAGGCTGCACCGAACCAAGAACTGTACCAGATTGGGCGGAAATGGGCTTCATTTGGCTTCATTTGGATCGATACGTGCTGCTTTGATCAACTTTGGAGTGCTCTTCGCCTACAACTTTACTGTTTACTGCCTGAGGTTACGTTGTACGAGGATTGAGGACGCTTGGAGAAGGAAATAATAATTATCAAATCTTTTTACTTTTCATCCACTCTCTCCATTCTTTAGCGAAGAACTCAAGCAAAGAGATTGCAATAGACTTTATATTCAAGGGAGCTCATAAGATCAAAAGATGTCTCTTCTCAATACTGTGACAGATATTCCATTGAAATCTCCAACCACAGAGCTTCTGTTCTATGAAAATCCTCTTTCAAATCTTTTATATGAGATAAGAACTTCAGAGGCTCAATATAGGGACCAACTTTCTAAGCTGTTAGGTTGCTGCTCACCTTTGAAAAGACAAGTCGCTAATGGGTTAACCAATTCAGTGCGTAAGCTCATTGCATATCACACTGACCTGGTCAGATTATTGGACCATGCTGAAGAAATGGAAAGTATCATGAATTTTGTTAAGTGGTCCAAATTAGCCGTGCCCGTGTATCAAAACTATGTCAATAATTACCAACTGAGTGTTGATAACTTGAAACTAGAAGTCCAATTGAAAAAAGCTCCATTGATGAGAATAAATCAGTTGACAAAATTTTTCAATAAGATTGTTGATATTAATGAATCTTATCCCCAACATAGAATCACCATAGACAGTTCCATCTTGAAAAATTTGTTGAACTTAATGGAGTCAGCAAGAGATAAGAATGAACAGGAAAATTTAAGAATTGATTTAAACACATTGCTGTTTGATAATGTTCATTCATTATCAAAAGAATTCCCAAACACAGTTGCATACTTTGAGTTGGATCAAATCATTAAGAGAGATTATTTCAAATTTGATTTACTACACCAAAAATGTAACCATAATGATTTGTTGGTTGAGGTTTTCCAACTGACTGATAATACCATTGCAATTTGCTCTGTTCAATCCGTCGGGAGATCTTTGATGTTTCCACCTCTCAAACCAAATGAATTTGATATATTGGCCAATGATTTAGAAAGTATTCATTTGGAAAATGTTAATGGGGTTGAATTAAGACTGACGTGTCCAGATAGATCACAGTTATCGTATTGGAACGGTGTTATCCAAAATTTATATGGTGCTGATGTTTTCAATTATGATTTCATGGATAAATTGGAAAATTTACAATCTCTAAAGAATAACAAAGTTGGTTTGGGTATCAATATGGATCTTCCACAACAAACTTCATTACTACGGAAATCTTCTCCAATGGTTTCAAGACACCCATCATTAAATATCCAAACATCGCCAACAATGAACTTACTGGCTGATTTATCTCCAACTTTGGCAAATATTGATCAATATTTCGGTAGTGAAATTGACTTATCATTATTAAGTTCTACTGCTGATGAAACTGATGATTCACACAAGAACTCCAATGAAGGTGGGACCCCTAAATCAATCTCAGTTCCAAAATCCAAAGCCAAAATTTCTCTCACAGATAGCACGAATATCACTCCACCATCTCCAACACTACCATTAAACATTAAGAAATCTGACAAAACTACAAGATTAACTTTGGATGACCTTCCAAATTCATCTACTGTTTCATTACCAAACTTTCCAAATACTAAAGCATCAGCATCATTAAACATCAACCAACAAGTTTCAGGATCTTCAATTGACTTATCAAGATTTGATAATATTAAACCAAATCTGAAGATGAAGAAAAGAAAATCAATCTTTAATATTTTTTCCAAAAAGAACACTGAACCAGATTTTGAAATTGTTACTAAATCAAATATTCCAACCAACAATAACAACACACCACAGACTTCTACTTCAGTCTCTACATCTACTTCTACATCTACCTCCACAATACATCCAAGTTTATCCACTGAGACTATCCCAACTGCACCAAAGCAATCAATGGCTTCCTTGCAGAAAAATGTTAAAAATTTAACAATTTCAACTTCTTCTAATTCTGTCAACTCTCAGAAAGAAGATCAACTTCCATCACCATTTGGCCGCTCTACGACAAGCTCCACTAATACATTAACCCCACTAGAAGAAGCTACGTTATCATCTTCTACAGTCTTGAGGGTTTTCAAAAATAACACCATTGTTTCTAAATGGTCCATATCTCATTGGCAATCCATTGGTAATGAATACCAAAACACAATGAAATTCATCTCTACGGCACAAGCTAATCGTTTGATGACATTTTATACAGATTCCGGAGTTGTTCCAAGTTTAATGATTCCAATTGAAAACTGCTCAGTTTCTAAATCATCAGCATTAGATGCTCAAGTTAAATGTTTTGCAAATATGGAAACTAAAAGACCAATAACGTTGAACATTAGAACAAAGGATGTTTATACATTAAAGATGATTATGAATGAGTTCGAAGGGAAGAATCAAGATTTAAGTGCATCGAGCAGTGATGTGTTCAGTGCTCCAAGTAATAGTACTAGTATGAGTTCTGTAAGCGTTGATGAGATTCAAGAACTAGGTAAGCCCGGTTCTGGCTTATTAGGATCACATAGTTCAGTTTATGGAGGTTCTAAGAATTCATTAAATCAAGCTTCAGGTTCACAGACAAGTTTAGGAAGTGTTGCTAGTTCAGGTTCGACAATCCCATGTCAAACATTGTTATTGAAAAGTGATGTTAAGGTTAAATTACACAAGATGGATGAAGATGAAGAATGGAGACCAGTTTCTATTGGTAAATTTAGCATTTCAAGTAACTTAGGGAACCCAGATTTTTCTAAATTTGATATTTCATGTTCGAATAAGCTTAAATTCGAATGCATAATTAAAAATGAGAATTGTGAAAGATTAGGGAAGTCAGGATTAAGATTTAATCGCTTGGATGAAATGGGTGATGAATTATTTTATTTGATTGAGTTCAGAAATAAAGACGAATGTGAGGAGATTTATGAAATGTTGATATAGTACAATAATTATTAAGAACAGTGATCATGCTTTGCGCATTAGGCAAGATCAAATTTAGCATATATATAAAAGATAATAGATTAATTTACATGAAATGAATATTGTATTCTGAGATATATTTACAAGTAGTGGATGATTCTAATTCTATTTATCTTCTCTGAAAGCCAAGATAGCAGCGCTATTGATATTTCTTCTAACGTCTTGATAATCAACGTCATGAGTGTCTTCAACTTCCCCCCATTTTTCAGTTTGGAAACGAACTTCTAAAGTTGCACATTCTGCAATTTTTTCCAAATCAACAATTTCTTCACCCAAGCTTTTAGCTCTCAAGACCAAAAGTCCTGAAATCAAAGATTTTGCACTTAATGTAACTTTCTCTAAAGCGACAAGATCCCAAAAATCCAAGTTCAACAGAACAGCTCTTGCCTTGTTTCTAACTTCATCTGCTTGCTTATTACCTGTTAAACCAACTTCGGTATCTAACCAAGTTAAAGCTTCACCATCTTCCAGCCCCAACAGTTTTTCAATCTCAGCAATAACAGGTCTATATAACTCTTCTTGTTTAGCTCTTAATTTCCCTTCATATTCGGTTCTTGGAGCGAAAACAAGTAAAGTATCAGTATCCAAATATCTTAATAAATCTTCAACGATATCCTCTCTTATTCCAACTTTTGCCTGTGATTCTTCGTCTTTCTCCAGATTCGCCTTTTCCAAATCAATGACACGAGCGACTAATGAAGTTAATGGTAGGTTATGAGTTTTGACTGATAAGTTGGCTAAAGATGACCATTCATGATGTACTAAATGTGCCAATAAACTTCTTTCTTGAGGGATTGACAAATAGTTTCCTAATGGAGTACGAACAGTCTTATCATCTAATTTGATATGATATTTTTCAGCAGCTTGATCAATGGTTACTTGAGACCAAAATTTAGTTAAAGTTTTAGAAAGACGATTTGATTCAGTTTGGTTATTGTCTTCTAGTTGAGGTGCCGAATGTTGTTTTGTAACTGTAGCGTAGGCGCGAGCAGCAAAACGCACGTACCCAGAGACACCTGGGATAATAATTGAGCGGTTCAACAGCATCATAAATCCACCTTTGGTCAGTTCAAAGCGGTTGAACAACTAGAAAAGACTGAAAGACTACTAACAAATTGTTCAAGTTTATTATCGATCTTTTCAAAAAAATGGCGGAGGATTACATCAGCTAGATCGCGAAAAAATATGGAAATTTGGACTTTTGGGCAATATCTGAAAATTGATTCAGTAATCTGTATTCGAAAAGTTAGTTGTAAAGTGCAAAAGTTCAAGCTAGATCATAGAAGATGTCTGTCAATCCAGAGGCACTACAGAAGGTGAGTTGGGCAGGTTTATATCATCTTTGGAGCAGGAACTAATATTGATTATAGCTCCTTTTGGAGATGGATCAACAATTGCAGAAAAACAAGGCAGAATTACAAATGGTTCAAGTTCAATTGGAACGTAAAACTGTTGATTCCAAGTTGGCGGACGTGACGTTGGAAGTGTTGAAGAATGGGGGTGGTGGTGATCAAGTTTGGGAAGGTGTAGGTAAAATCTTCTTATCTTCGCCAATTGGAGACTATAAAGAAAGATTAAAGACAGATCAAAAAGCCATGTTGGAACAGAGTAAAGCACTAAAGATCAAAAGGGATTATTTGACAACGTCGTTAGAGAAGACTGTTGATAGTATGAACGCCATAATAACAGGGAAACGTCCTGAATGAATCTAATGTCTACATAAACAATATATAATGTAATGCCACCAAAAAAGAAATGTTTTAACGTTGAAATTGAAATTAAATTCGTAGAGTTTCTCATTATAAGTTATACAGCACTATAACCACCTCTATTTTCTCCACTACCAAAGATTTTTTCTCCGATTTCCTTTAAGAATCCAGGTAATGATTTAACCAAGTTTCCTAAAGTTTCAAAAAAATCATGTAAGGCATCTTGGAAATCAGCTGGAGATCTTGATGCAGTAACCCAAGCTCCAAAGATGATATAACCACCAAATATCAACACCAAAATGATAAATAACCAAGTAAACCAGCCCCATGAGTCGTCTTTCTTTTTCTCATTATCACCGTCTCCGCCTTTATTCTTATCTCCATCTTTTGGAGGTGGGACTGATTTATCATCTTTCAAACATGCAACTGGAGAAGTGTAATCAATAGATAAGTTTTCCAAATCCCAATTGATGGAAATATCCTCCTTTTCAGCACAATGGAATTGTATATTTGCCTTGATTGTGTTTGAGCCCCAAGCTGAATCATCGAGATTAATTATGATATCAGTTTTGTTTGCCTCTTTGACATGGGAGTTCAAGTTATTTGAATATGATACAACCTGTGTCTTTATAGCAGATTCACCAGGTAATAGCACTGTAGTGATTCCACAAATTTGAGAGTTCTTCGGACAATCCTCCACGAATTGGTCTTGGTTCTGGTTACATAGATTCAAATACCAGGTTGTGTTAGTTTTGGATGGTGGTGTATCTGTTATTATTGAATGTGTTGAAATAGATGTTAGCGAGTCCTTCAATCTATAAGGAGCTAATAATTCAGAGCCACAATCGAGTGCGTTGGCCGTTATCACCCAAAGCAAAGAGATCCAAAGAGAAATCAGCTTTTTGGAATTGAGCATCTTTGTTCTTGGGATTAGCCGCTATGATCTTGATGTATATATATCGTAAGAATTGTTATTTGATTGTTCAAGCTAAATCTTTTGTTTCAATTCACATTTCATAGGGGCGAAACGGGAACAGAACTTATTCGCGGAACAGCCCTGAGAAAAGAAGTTTGAGATCATGTGATCTGGCAAAGGGCAATAAATTATTGCCAAACATTAAAACCTATACACCACTTACAACACCCTCACACCAAACAATATCTGCCATTATCTTACGGTCCACGCAATTACAGACCCCCAAAACACATTCGCGAATGCTATTCCGCGCTTCTCTTAAGTACTGGAGTGCTGCGCAAACCACCACAAATTTTCACACAAACTCTCTGGAAATCCAAAAAGCATTAAAACTTCACCAATCTATAATCATCATACTTAACAAACTTCCACCAGTTATACCCAAACACATCAAACAATGACTCGTTACGGTGCCACCTCAACCAACCCAGCTAAGTCAGCTTCAGCTCGTGGTTCATACTTGCGTGTTTCCTACAAGAACACCAGAGAAACTGCTCAAGCCATCAATGGTTGGAACTTAGAAAGAGCCCAAAAATACTTGACCCAAGTTTCTAAACATGAAAGAGCTATCCCATTCCGTCGTTTCAACTCTTCTATCGGTAGAACTGCTCAAGGTAAAGAATTCGGTGTCACCAAAGCCAGATGGCCAGCAAAGTCTGTCAAATTCGTTCAAGAATTATTGACCAACGCTGCCTCAAACGCTGATGCCAAAGGTTTAGATTTATCAAAATTATACGTTTCTCACATCCAAGTTAACCAAGCTCCAAAACAAAGAAGAAGAACTTACAGAGCCCACGGTAGAATCAATGCCTACTCTTCCCAACCATCCCACATTGAATTGGTTTTAACTGAAAAGGAAGAAACTGTTGAAAAAGCTAAAACTGAAGTCTCAACTAGAATCAACAACAGACAAAGAGCTAGATTAGCCTCTCAAAAAAGAATCGCTGCTTAAATCTTTTAAATATATTACATGATTATAGGTTTATAAAGTGATACATGACTGGTTTTGTTTGCGTTTATAGGGAGAAAACAAATGTATACATACTAATTTGGTGATGGATTTGCGTAGATATTGAAGATTAAGAAGGGGGAATTAAAAATCAAGGACTCGACATAGTTCATGGGATGAAGTTTTACAAATATATCAAACATTAATATAAAAGATCATATATTATCAAGGAATACTTGGGCTAGCACTCTTATCAACAATACCAACTTCAGGTGTCAATGCCCCATAAAGACTCATAACATAAACACTCATTGCCATAACAAGACAATGTAACCCAATACAATACCCTAAAAACAGCATTCGACTTGTCTTATTTGCTAAAATTGCTTTGGCAAAACTTAGGAATATCCTTTCCAATGTACCTAATCTTGATGTAACTCTTTCAACTTCTCTTGCTCTAAATTTTGCTAATGGATGTAATGATTCTTCATAAGAAGCTTCTAATTGTCTCTCTGGATCTTGATCTAATGAAGCACCACCAGATGAACTGTTATTACGACGCACTGAACCTTGATAAGATGCTAAATATCTTGTGCGTTCGAATAATTCTTGATTTTGTGATTTCAATTTGGTCAATTGAGTTTTTAAATCATTAATAATATTTGATTGTTTCTTTAGTTGAGTTTCCAATTCGATATTTCTGGAACGGAAACGATCTCTTTGTGATGTTATAATCGGTAAAACTGAGGATTCAGACTCTGTAGCGAATTGCTGTTCTGGGATATGACCACCAGCGATTGATGAAGCTGGGGATACACGACCTGGAATTGGTCTTGTTGATCTGGTACCTTTTGTAACACCTGAAATCATACTCATATTATCAAATTTTGGAGTTTGGAAATGTGTTAGATCATTCTCTAATTGATTGTTCAACTGCACTAATCTCGTTACTTCAGAATTAGAATTTGTTAATTGTGTTTTCAAATTTGAGATTTCATTGATTAAATCCTGATGTTTCGATCTAAAATCTGCCAATTCATTAGTTAACTTCTTATTTCTTGCAACCAAGATCTCATCCAATTGAGTTGAGCTTGATTTAACAGGATCTTGTTCATCGTCGTATTCATCATCATTGTCACCTGAAACTTTGGAATTACCTCCGTTTTCATTATCATGTTCATCATCATCATTCTCATAACCATGTCCAAATGAAATTGCACGCAATGTAACTAATTCTTGCTTGATATCATCATAATCTTTATAAGAGTTGATCTTTGATCTTAAATTTTTCAACTCGCCCTGCAAATTAACAATATCTCTCTTCAAAAAGTTAATAGTGGAGATATTTTGTTTAGATTGACCTTCATTTAGACGCTTTTCATGCTCCAACTTAGCAACCAAAGTGGCATTCTCACTTTCCAACTCGTTCAATTTCAATTCGTTTTGTAAGTTGGTCTCATCCTGAGCAATAGTACTCTTCATAACTTTCAATTCTTTACTAAGATCTTGATTTCTCTTCTCCAACTGTAGATTTCTTAGTTCTATACTTTCATTTTCTCTTTTGAGTAATTCCAAGTCTTCCGGCGATTGATTATTTTCTTCAAAAGTCCCTTGGTTTTGCAATCTTAGTCCATCAACTTCAGTTTGTGTTTTTAAATCAACCACTTGTTTCTTTAACTCATCTACTTGTTTAACAAAACTTTGCTTATTTTCTTCCCAATTCTTCTCCTTTTCTTCAAATTCACCCCTCAATTCTTCCTCTTTAAGCTTCAATTTATTACCCAATTGCTCAGCACTCTTCTGCTCAAGTCTAAGCAATCTGCTCTTCAACTGTTCATAATCAGCATATTTCAAAATCTCGTCCCGTAGTTTTTGATTCTCAGTTTTCAACACTTCAGCTTCTTGGGCAGCTAAAACACTATCCAAAGAAACCTCTAACAAAGGCTTAGGGTCTGGTAGCTCGCTAATAGCACGATAAACATTGAAAAATGCACCTTCACTTAGCTTAGCCCTTTCTGTCAAAGTGTCAATCTCAGTTTGATATAACTTCAATAATGGCTTAATCTCCCCCAATTTCTCAGAGTCATCAACCTTCTTGAATTCTTTAGTACGTTGTGCTAATTGACGACGAGAGGCCAAAGTGCGTTCCTGTATGGATTGAATCTCTGAAGCTGGATCATCCAATGTGTTCTGTAACTGAGGTAGATTCAATTCTGACCATGAATGAAGCGCTCTTTCGAAAGTGGACTGTTCCTTAAGCTCCTTTTGCTCCGTCATTCTTAAAAAAACAGTAGACTTCCTCTCGATTCAAGTGGTGATAATAGTAGCGACCGTGATATGAATTTCAGTTGGGAATAAGGAGAAAGAAAGTAGATCTTGTTCGGTATTCAACGGATCTTCTTCTTGTTAGCTTTTAGGCCGTTTGTTTGTTTGTTAGTTAATTGACGTGGTCTAAAATAGGCGAGCAAGTTCGCGGAACGTCCAGAGACACTTCGGCTCTGGCAGAAATGGCGTCCCCGATACAATAAGATCAAATTAAACGAACAATAATTAGTTATACAAATACAGTTTATATGTTTTAAAAGTAGAATTTTGTAATCAGCCAGACCAGTATCTATAAGTCTGTGGAGTCTCAATTGAGATTGGTTTTAGATCGTCGTCATCAGCACCGCCATTAGCACTATCACCTTCATTATTAGTTTGTTCAGCAGCAGCAGACCTTGTATCTCTCTTTGATAAGTCAAATGATGATAATTCAGATCTGGCAGGTTTGGACAACAATTCTTTAGCTTCGGCCACCAATCCAGCTAATTGAGTTGGGTCAATAGCAGCCTTTTCCACAGCAGCATTTAATTTAGCAAGAACCTGAGATGATGTTTTAGAAAAGGATAATCTATCCAAAAATAATTCTTCTTGTTGCTTTTGTAAAATCTTTTTTTCTAAATCTAATTCTTTTTCAATGGTTTCCAAATGAGAAACTTTCAGCTCTAGCTTATTCAATTGTGCATTAACAATAACATTAGTCAATTTATTCATCTCAATTTCTTCACTTGTCTTGAAAACATGTCCACGGGCACCAACAGTGCTGATTGCAATTTTTGCGCTTTCTTCAATCCCATTCGAAACACTTGTCTCGCCTTTTTCTTCCTCCTTCAATGTGGATTCGAGATCTTTGGAATCTATAATCTCTATAGCACTTGATGTAGCAGCCTTCACAACCTCTGGGTCCACCAACGAAACTAAAAATGCCACTGTAGAGAGAATTGGGTTATCAACTTGTGAGAACGGTAAGTATGGAGCATATTTCAATGGACCCAAGTTTTGCTTAGAATCACCAATGTATTGATCTTCAATTGGTAATTTTAAAAATCTCACTATACATTGCTCCACTGTATGTGTTCCAACATGGTCAGCAATTTTCTCCCAGTTACCTTTGTGTTCTGTAAGACCCTCCAATAATTTTTTGAGATCCTCTTTGGTCCATCCATTATTAATGCTATTAGAAAGTTTTGGTCTTTTATAATCACCACCATTGGCCTGTGATCTATTATCGTCACTCTCCTTATCCTTCAGTTGCTCATCTGCATTACGTTCACCCTCACCATTGAGTTCTCTCTTTGCACCTTGTTTCAATCCTTTCAATTCTTTTAACTTCTCTATCTTTTGAGCTTCTAATGAAGGTTTAAAAGATTCGAATGGGAACAGTCCTCTTGGCGCATCATATGTTACTGAATAGTCACCTGTATATGGCGGCTCAACCGGTTTTGGTTTATCTTGTGCGTCAACTTGATAATTGATAAGTCCCCATTTGGATAAGAACCTATGTATTCTTAAAATTGTACCAACATCACCAACCAAGTTTCTTCTTGCAGCTGTGACGGTTAGATAGTCATTTGGGTTTAATCTATAAACATTGATTAAAAAGTTTCTATATTTGACATAGACTTGTGGGGTTTTGGATGGGTTTTGATTCGTGAAAAATTCTGGTAATGATTCTTTTTCAATTGGATGTATCGACTTGAATTTAAACCATGAGGCATACGAAGGTATCACAATAGTATGTGTCTGTGGAATATATGGCTCATCTTTGGCGTGTTCATGTTCATTATCACCCTTCGATAGGCCATTTTCTTCTTTGACCTCACCTTCAGTAGCATCTGGACCAGCCTCAGCTTCACCTTCACCACCTTCAGGTTTGGATTCATCTTCAATCTTTGGAGGCTCAGCAGTACGGGAGCGAGAATTAGATTTTCGTACACCTTCATCTTCATCTTCATCATCATCTTCCTCTATTTGATCTTCTTCCGCATCGCTAGGATCCTCGTCGTCATCATCATTACCACTATCACCTTCATATTCGCTTTGATTGACATCAGGAATAGAAATATCACCATCCACATCAGCAGAAGATGGTTTCGGTTGTTCTTCACCGCTAGTTGTCTCCTTTACACCAGGTTCCTCTTCAGCTTGTATTTCAGGTTTATCTTCGGTTTTGGATTCCTCAGGTTGCTCTTCCTTATCAATTTTCAAATCTCCGGATGATTCATTCAAGACATCATCTTGATTAGTCTTCTTATCAACCTCACTGACAGAAAAATCAGTAACACTTGGTGCCAAGTTGGTAGTTGATCTCGAATCATTACTGGCGTCTTGTTCACCATCTGTGGCTATTTGTAGAGGTTCACGTTCCTCTTCGGACAGAAGAGAAATTTTGGACTCATCCACTTGAAGATCTGATTTTGAATCTTCCTCGTTCTTGTATTCGATATCCCCACCGAGGGCAATCATTTCGTGGTCATCAGCATCAGTTTCTTTTGGTTCATCTGAAGAAGGTGGATCATCAGAGATCTTTGGGTCATCTTTGAAATCTCCACTAAGCAGTTGAGCTTTAGCCTCGGCAAGTTCCTTGTCTTTTTGTTCTTGAAGTTCTTCGTATTCAGATTTTGGTTGTTCTTCATCGTCAAAAGCTACTTCATTAACAACATCTAATTGTAAATTATCATTTCCCTCACCAACTCCCTCATTATGCTTTTCAGGTTCACCTTCCTTATCACCATCATCTCCTGCTTCATCTTGCTTGCTGGTATCAGCATCCGAAGAGTCCACTATTTTATCCTCTGGTGGGATTGACTGCTCTTCCGGTTTGTTCTCCAGGTTAGACAATTCTTCACTCATGTTGAGATACCTCTATATTTCTCTTAATATTGCAAAATGCCAATCGATACGTAACCCCAATAGGAGATTCAATCAACAATCGGATGGACTTATAATATACAGTCTCTATCCCAAGGGCCAATCAGGTCGAGAGATGTTTTCACTGTTATTCAAATGTCTCCACTAATGGCTCCCTTTAAATGGTTAAATTTATCCAAGTCCTGGCGATTTCGCGTGTTTTCTTCAACAAACAACGCTGACAGAGACAATGCAATCAAGTCTTCGTCTTCTGGGCTCTCTAAACGTAGGAATAACCACCAGTGATCAATCCCAAGAAGCTTATAAAGTTGAAAAATAAAGTGCTAAGCAAATCCTCGGATTCTGGCACTTCGCTATACATTTGGCATTTGTTTACGTTGTTTTTCTTTGAATTTTCGACTGCGAAAAACAGAATTCGCGATTTTCGCTGATGTGTAGACTGCCTAATTGGGAACTTATTGTGCGACTAGTGCCGTATAGAAATTGAGGTTTTCAAATAGAAAATACATTATAATTTCAAAGCCATCTAGCAATTTTATCTAAGCTTGTGTCAAGTGTATGCATTACTTTGAAGTGGGTTTGTTGCATTATCTTTGGTGTTATTCGGCTCCTAATTTTTCTAAGTAGCAAAAATTCACCGTTCTCAAACAATTTGAAATCAAGCACGAAACATTGGCCCTTCAACAATATGTGCTTTAATAGAACTACGGAACTGTTAAAATAGGAAAGAGGAGTCCAGAGCGTTTGAAGCACATTGGTGAAGCAGAAGGGTTGAGGGAACGTGCCATCGAACTTAAAAGATAGAAGGAAGATATCGTAAACATATTGTTCACCTTTAGAGGTCTCATCTCCGGAAGGTTGAAGCTCATCTCTCATTTCAATCACAACTCAAGAATCTGAACAACCTGTCTAACTCCAGATATTATCAGTAATTACTCAAGACTTCAATTCATCTCATTATTTATTCATATTTATTCTTTTCAATCAGATCACATGAGCCTTGACACTAAAAGTTGACATATCACATTTCTCATCATCATCTACAATATACAGTATTTCAAGATGAAAAAAATCCCCAATACCTATTTATTCTATTCTCTGAAGAGACCCACTATGAACGCATCGATGATGAAGAAAAAGATCCCCATGGCTTTAAGGTTTATTGATACCTCGAGCCTCAAACCTTTGATATTGAAAATCCCAGTTGATCCAGAAACTATACCCTGTGTTCCCACTCCTAACCAAGGCCAACATATTCCAGACTCCACACTAACAGAAGAGGAGACGGAATTCATACTTTCTTCAGAATTCATTCGAGCTCTACCACCATCAGAAACCATAATCACGAGGGCTCTCCCGCCAAATGTTGAAGCTGTCTCACAATATATTCCAATCACTAAAGATGGTTATCTCACATATCACCGTCCGAAATCAACACCAACACCTTTCCAAATATACACAACACCATTGCCAGAAGACCCGGACAATACAGTGGAATTAGGTCATACACATACTCCAATCCATGCATTCCCCAGACTAAGTGTAACAAAGATTTTAACACAGTCTTGGTGTGAATTGAGAAATTGGTATGAAATATATTCGTTGGCACCAAGAGAGGAAACTCCTGCGATGAGACGAGGGAAAAAAATCCATCTACAGTTAGAATTGGAAACACATCCAGAGATTGATAGAACCACTATAAAGACACACATTCCACTCTATGATAAGACAAGTGTGGATAAATATGTTGAAGGCACTGTTGATGCCATTATTAGACTGGTAACATTATTACAGTATGGTCGGGCCAGAGAGATTTATGTCCATGGATTTGTTGATGAGTTTGGTGTTGTGGAGGAAGGTGATCGTGTCAAAGATGACACTGTTATTGTGACTGGTGTTATTGACCATTTGGTACTGATGTCAAACAATCATTCAAGACCTTTGGAACGTGAATTCCGGAAATTTGATGATTTGAAGGGGATCATTGAGAATGGAGTGAAAATATTAGAAGATAATGAAGCTAGCTATAGACTTGTTGTAAGTGATGTCAAGACTCGTTCTAAACCGTATATACCCAGTCAAGAATCTGTTTTGAAATCTGCAAAAGATCAAGTCATGATCTATAATAAATTTCTTGATGTACTAGGGAGTGAGGCTGGGTTTAAATGGTTGGAGGAGTACTGTAAAAGAAAAGGTATAGATATAGATACTCCATTATCTCCTGAATTTACATTAGGGTTGATTCATACACATGGTATTTTCCATAATGATTTTGAAAGGATGAGAGATGGTATTGTTATTGGTGATGAAATTTTTGATTCATTTTCTCCTTCTGGGGCTTCATATGATTTGACGTATTTAAGAGATGAAATCACAGATCTAGAAATGCTTACTGTACTAGGACCATTCTTAACCAAATGGCAAAAACCGCCTACTGTGAGATATTTCTTAACAAGACTGTCCATCCTATTCCATTATACATCAGTTTTATCACATGGGGATCTTCGTGTCGAGTATCATCATGAACATAGAACTTTCCACACGATTCCCTTTGAATATGACGAACAAGAAGTAATGAATGTTAGTGCAAGTGGTCTTGAATTTTGGAAAGGTGTTAGAGATCCTAAGCCTATTGAAGGTTCGTTCAAGAACTTGAACAGTATTTGCAAGTATTGTGAATTCAAAGACAATTGTCTTTGGAATAAGGAGATGACTGAAGGAAATTACAATAGAGCATCATCATAATCGTTTATTGCCTGGTATGGTATGTTTTATTATCGCTCTTCAAGTGAATTTAATCTATTTATTTTAGAGGAGTGCTAGATTTTAGATCTTTCGTTAGGTAATATTTAGCCATTTCGTATGCAGTCCAACAAATGGCTGTTGAAGGAACATTTGAAATGATTCTCGGCTTAGTACCTTTCCAGAACCCGCTCAATCCATCCATTTGATAAATGATCTTTGCAGCTCCATAAAGAGAATTTGTATTCTTAATCCTTATATCTGAACTTTCACCTTTAGTCTGTAATAAAGTCTTGATGCAATCCAATGGAGTTGTGAGAGCTGCTGCAACACCACCAGCTAACCCACCTGCAATACAATGTTTCAAAGGATCATGTTCACCAGTTGGATTCAGTATCTTGGCAGAACTCTCATAAACGACAAAATTTAATGCTGTGAAAGGGATGGTCATGGTGATTGTTGTAGGATAACTATAGTAGAATGCTCGTATACCTTCTTTTTGATAGACTTTTGAAATATTACCCCAAAGACCGACAGTGTTTAGACCATTATGTTGTAGTTGCATTCTTTGTTTGATGACATCAAAGGGGTTCATTAGTGCTTCACTAACTATAGTAGCTGCAGACCCGGCCATGGCAACACGTAGAGGTTGATGAGAGTTATCATCTTCAGAAATTAATTGCTTCTTCACGTATTCATAAGTCCCGAAATAAACTGCATGAGCAGGCCCTGCACCAACAATAACGGATGATGTACCTCTCCATAGACTTCGCCATCCTTCAGTTGATGAGATCTTGTATAGTGAGGCAACGACTCTTCCTCCCAAGTTATTTGTATTAGTCCCAGAGGTGGTGGATAATGCCTGCATTCTGGTCTTTATGGCATCAACAGGATACATCACCGTATGCTCAAGGATTCCGGCAAATGCACCGGCTATACATTGTGATGTTAGTGTGGTTCCTTCAGGTAGAGATTCATAATCGATTTCTTCCGGTGTGATGATGAGTTCTTTAGGGAGCGTTGAAGTATGGTCTTGATGGGGTGTTATTTGGATAAATGGCTTCTGTTGTGGTTCTGGCATTGTTGGTTTTTTGGTTTTCAATCTATTATAATCAGTTCTATGTTAGTTCTATTTGATGTGCAACGAGCGACAGATGGATATTTATACTGAAATAGGTATATTGTTGAAGTTAAAGATCGAAAAGATATGAGTTATAAAAGTGAACAAAATCTGGAGTCAAAGAAATCGTTTTTTCCTTCGGTGGAAATAAATGAAAATTTCGGTGATTTTAAAGATAAAAAACGAATCTGAGTGGCTGGAGAAACAGTTGTATCGTATAGCGTTAAATGAGGAAAACGTAGTTTTTGTATATGAATGGAATACAGGAAACAAGAGGCTTATGATTACAGGTGACGACTCTAGTGATATATAAGATATTTCAACGTATCGACGCCAAGTCAGCGCATATTTGTTGCAAAACGGGTCATTTACCCATAGTAGAAGGCTTTCCGAGCACGGTCAAGGTCGAGGCTTGGAACGTCTCATACGATTAAAACACGTTAAATCTTCGTTCTATTCAAGTATAAACACTTAGTGACGACCAGCATCAAACCCCAGGGGTACGTCCTCACTCTCACTCCCAGAGGAACCTTCATGGGACTCCTCCATTATCACATATGAGTTTCTATTCAGACTCCTCTGCTCGGTTTCTTCATTATTGGTTTCATTATTGTTATTGTTTTCATTAGTGTCATTGTTTCTTCCACGTACTGCACGATGGATTCTCAAAATGCTTCGAGACCAGTTGTCACTTGGCTCAGCTGTTCCTGACAAAAGCTCATTATAGCTAGCCATCCGTATCAACTGGTCTTCATCTTGCGGAGCTTCTTGTTGTTCCTGTTGTTCAGCTTCTTGTTGTTCCTGTCTTCTACTCTGCTCCACCAGATCATCCAGGTCCACCCTTTGGGGCTCACCACCGCTTAATCTTGCAGCACGACGTCTCCTTCTTTCTCTTTGCCGTTGTCTCTGTCTTCCAGCCTCTCGTCTTCGTATCTCAAACATTACGCTTTGCGATTGTTGTGTGTTGGCCCTTTCTCTTCTATCATTGTTACTGCTATTACTGTTGTTATCATCGTCGTCGACCCTAATCACTTCGAATGAGTTTTCTTCGTCCCTCAAAGCGCTTCTTCTATTAGTTCTTGGATTATTTGTTTCCCTTTCTCTTCCTGGTGATGTTTGTGGTCTTGAACCTAATGGAGTGGTTTCGCCAAAATCAATCCGAATATTATGTCTTTCATTCAAAGTTCTTCTTAATTCACCAGCACGTGCCTCTAATTCATTTAACGACATTCCTTCCAGATCTCTATATCCTGGTGGTGGCAATAGTGGTTGTGGAGGTATCTGTGGTGGGACCATCCCAGCTCTTCTATCTCCTCTTCCCATATGGCGAGGATCCAAAGTACTGGTATCAGTCGTGTCAGTGAGTTCTGGATCACGATTCGAACTCCCCCATGCCTCGTGGACAGGTCTGTTAACCCAACGAGATCTCATTGCATTTCTCCTTACAAGTCCACCAGGTTCTCTTTGATATCTTCTGTTATTCTGGTTATTATTCCCCAGGGAGCCCTGGGTATGACTACCTCCCACCAACGCAGAGTCATCTTCCGAGATGCGAACCCTTTTGGGCCTCAGTGTGTGCCTGATGGTAGCCTTTATAAGGATTCCCATACCTTCGAATTGCTTTAAAACCACAATTCTGTGTATAATCAACAACAAAATCAAGTCATTTCCACGTCTTTTGGACTGCTCTTGGACTTTTCAGATTCACAAAAGCCCTAACCAGACCATTTTTTCGCGGGAAGACCTCTATTTAGGGTACGGGACACACAAGATAACACTATAAAATTTTCATTTCGCTTTGAAAAGTTTCACTTTTACAACTCATTTTCAATTCTTTGATACGAAACTGCAGTCTATTCACTGCATCACCATTTGTAATTTGTTTGGTGAATGGAGGGGAAAAGACTGCTAGAGCAATCTGTCGAACACGACCTCACACCGAGCTACGATCTCAACCTGGATTTATTCTTGGTTGAAACAGGCGTTTTTTGGTAACTGCGTTTTCGATATATCTTAATACAAATGTATTTCCATTAATTAATGATCATGTAGTTGAAATAATTGAACGCTCGGTTGAAACATTCAATGGAATCTTACAATTGTTGTTGTCTAAACAAGAAACATTCTATATGATAAACCATTAAACACCTAAGCTAACCTTGATTGTATATGTTGTTAAAAATGGTAAACTAATGGCCAACAACGGATACTCAATAATATAAGTCAAAGCCAAATAGTCCATCTGTTTATAATCTCCCTCCAATGGAGTATAAAACGCTGTTAAATAAATCAAACTGGTAGCATTAGGTAACCCAAATACAATTGTTCCAACAAATTGTAAAATCTTATCATCATCATACCATCCAATTTTATGCAATCTTGAGTTTATCAAGCATCCAATAATTGGCATTATTATCAGTCTCATAACACTCAAGGCTAGTGGTGTTTTCCAAAAACCTTTCCCCATACTACCTACTTCTAAACGAGCCAATGTCGAACCTAATAGCAACAACCCCAAGGGAACACTAGCATTCCCCAAATACCCCGTGAAATCCATCACGAATGAAAGCGGTGGTTGTTGGTCTGGTGCTGGGGTTATTGTTGCCTGGTTCGAAGTGACGAAAAGCGCCTTAACCCAGGGTATCATAGCAATAATAATTGCCATCAACAATGCCATTGAAAGGGGTTTTTTGAAATTATCCAAAAAGAATAACAACGTCCTTAGAACGGGATTACGTTGTTTAGGTTTAGAATCTGTGGGTACTGTTTGTAAATCAGTAAATTCACCAGGTGTTGGTTCTGATTTCCCAGACCTTATTCTTGAAGCTTCTGAGTATTCATTTATAACATCATGGATTGATTGTGATTGTTGTCTTCTTAAAGATTGTGTTGTAGTGCCGTTTGTTGCAGTAGATGTTGTTCTCTCTAAGTTTTCCAAAGATATGACTCTATTCTGTTCTGAATCATAAGATTCTCTTGAACTTTGATATGATTCTCTTTCCTCATCCTCATTTGATTTGTTGTTGCTCCTCACGTTATTTTGAGGACTTTTCTCTAGATCCTCATCTTTAGCTTGTCTATTGAAATCCCATCCAATCAACTTGAAACATCCCAGGTTAAATTGCATAAATACTTGAACAGCAGTGAAGATACAAATATAAGCAATACCTTTATCACCTTCATCCTCTGTGAACACAAGTCCACTAGCCAAAGTGCTAATGTATGCGATTGGTAAGTCACTAATATTAGGACATAATCCAACCATTAGACAACCACCTTTCCAATATCTTGGACCTTTTGTAGTGTAATAACTAATGACTGAGAAGACACCACCAAGCCCAAATAGAGAAACACATAATAGAACAACAATACCAATTTGCTTTATGTCTGAGTTTTGAATATTTGTGATAATTTTATTGAACACTAATGATGGTAATAGTAACGAAACAACAATATCACTAATAGTTCTAGCGGCTTGCACAGTCAAGACGTTCCTTCTCCCAAGAAACCAACCACATAGAATGATCAGATAGATCTTGAAGATGGGCTTGACTGCGGTGTAGATGACCGTTCCCAGAGTGACTTCAGACATGGTTCGCTCATTCAATCACGGTTCAAAACAGTGCTCTTTCAATTATTTCCCAAAAAATGCTCAAGTGTTCAAGAAGTTCAAGAGAAACAGCTGATGGAAAGGGTTCCAAGAGCATCTTTCCTGTTATCTTTTTTTCAAGACTTTCGGGGCTCGGAGCACTACCGCTATGAGTCAAAAGAATAAAGATCACGAAAACGTCTCCAAAAACGATAAAACACTCAAAGAAAAGTGCTTTAAATAAATCAAGATCCTACAAATTCACATTACCAATACCAGAAATTCTTTAGTACGCTAGCTAGCTGGATAATCAATATGAAGGTTTAGGGTTGGAAAGACCTTCTCCTAGAGATAAGAATCAAATGCCCCAACCAATTGCTGTTAATTGGGTTGTCTCTTCCAAGAAAGGATACGGGCATGAGAAAACTTCATGACATGGGAAAACACAAATAATCTGTAGGCTATGTATTTTTTTCTCTCTTGTTTTCATGTTGTGTGGTTGGTAATGAGTGAGTTATTTCCTTCTTCGTTGTTATACGATAAAATATTTATCCAGAATCAAAGAGTTCCTGGTAATGATAGGCTTTTGATTGACCGTTATGAAAGAGCATCGTTATGGATGACAGGGAGTTGACGTGTTTTCACCAAACCACTGTGGAACTTGGGAACTTATTATAGATTGGTTATGAACCTTATTGATTAGCCTTGATATTGAATTCCGATCATAATGTTTATAAGAGTTTCAAAAAGTACATAGAGATGAAATAATCAAATTATGTATAGTACCATGATGGTAAGACTGTGAACCAAAAGACTTTACTTAGATCATACTTGTTATGTTCCCTATCTCAAGAGGACTGGTAATTGTGGCAATTCGTCAACGAAAGCCCTATAATAATATAGTGTAGACTTCATTGAATCCAAAAGTCATTCTTGAGTGATATGAACCATCGGAATAACTGGGAGAAAAATTCTGATGGTGCTTTGAACGGTAAATTTGGTTTGTTGCGTCATACCTTGATGCTTCTTAATATGTTAGTAGATTTTCGATATAAACATCAACATTTGAAGTTATTGATGCGATATTCTTTGTCGTTGGATGAAATGAGGATATAAAGAAGTGGAAATTATAACTGTCTCGGGGTTGCTGTCATGTAATTTGACCAGTTAAAACTCTATTGGTAAAGCTCCAAGTTGGATTATAATTACCTCAGTTTTCAAAATCCGAGATCGATAATACATTTCCAAAAAATTCAGTCAAGAAACTTTCCAATACAAATCATTTGATCCTTCAAATAAATCCGCTTCTTTCTCGAGTATATCATAAGAATCTAAATTTGTGACAACCATACAAGTCCCCCAAATAGGGCTCCTAAAATCCATTCACTAAGACTAATCAAAAAGACATATCCACATCTCTTCCAAATTCCCCAAGGTATCCAGTCAGGATCATCTTCAAATGTGAAACCATAAGTTATTAATATTATTGGTTTGATTGTCAAAGAACAACCAATCAAGAATAAAACTTTGAGTAAGACGACCACATTCAAAAATCTTTGCCACATTGAGCCATTTTCTGTATCATCACTAACGTTAAAGGCAATTGCAAGATATTCAATAACAAATAAAACCACAACCACCACAATCACAAGTATTTCCCATTTTGGGGGAGAGTAGTGAGATCTCCCGTAGGTAAATACCGGGATTGTTGCACGTATGGGGTTGTTTGGGTCTTGATTAATATACGAATGAACGTTATTTGTTCTTGGACGTTTTCTTGTATAAGCCGGAGGCGGCCTTGATATATCAACTGGTGGATGATATTTGGGAGGACAAGATGGATCTATTTGATCATACCTTGGAATTGGAGTACTTTGTCTTGTAGCTGTGGGTCTTTCTGCCATCTCTCTTATTTCTTGTATGGTATTCCTCATATTGGATGTTTCATACTTGTGAGACTGGCTAGTAGAAATTGAAGAAGTGTAAAGTCAAACAAGAATTTGAACAACTTTCCCACTAATACTGCGACTTAATTTTCTCAATTAACTCGTTTCTTTCATCTTGAGAACAACTAGCTCTCTACCCACCATCAGATACTACTGAATATTCACCACTAACACTCATGCAGCTCAATGTGTCAGGAATGGTACCAAAGGCCCAAAACAGCGAAAACAAAGATCATCAAGTAATCAACAAGTAATCATCCAACCAAACAGCAAAAGAGTAAACACATCAAATCATAACAAGAGCACAAGAGCAACAACCATAGCAAACAAGTGTACCCCAATTTGATCATAACAACAGCTGGAAACAATAACAATGAACATAAACATAAACATAAACAACAAGACAATTCCACCAGAAAAGATTGATAAACAATAACAAAACAAAGGAAACAAAAGGAATTTGAACAAGCGAAGAGAGTGAGATTACTAATCTACCAGCACAATATTATATAATCCCTTAGTGGTGTCGAGGTGTTGTTTACTCCTCGGTAGAAAACTCACTGAATTTCTTTTGCTTGGCTCTAAAAGCTCCGATGAGTGTGGGAAATCCGCTAAGCAGAGTCTGTGCTCAGGGCTCTGTGCTCAGGAACAGAGAGCAAATATAGGACGCTGTACATAGAACTGGTAACGGCGAAAACTATTAGTTAATAACCATATACACAGAAAGCGGACTGTACTAGAAGGTTGATGTGTTTTTCCGCGGTGGATTTCTATGGTGGACCAGCCCCTCGCCAGTTGTGTCACTTAAGCTCAGGTTTTAAAACGAGTAAATAATCCTCGCTGAGATTTTAGCATCGATGGACACAAGAGGAAGCAAAGTGGCTATACTTTCAGAAGATACCGATTTCAAAGTAGTGCCAACAATCTTAACTAATTAATCTTGTCTGACCTTCAAGACTAATGCATTTATTGCCGACTATTGCCAAACTGTGTAGGATCCGCTAATCTTTTTCCTCGGTTGAAAATAAACAACAGAAAATCAAACTTATCAACACTTTTTATAAAAACATTGAGAATTCCATTAAAATTAATTGTTTAAAACAATACATTTGCTTGTTTGTTTGTTATTTTCTGGATATCAATTGGTGGTACTTTCAGTAAAATTTATCAACAAGTTCACATCATGGGTCTCATAGCTCCATCAAAGGAAGAAGAGGATGCCCTAAGAAATGCCCATTCTCAATTGGGTGGATCCAATAATAACTACCCTTCAAATCAATCCATTGCTTCGTCATCAAACTTGACTACTACCACTACAACTGATTACGAAAGTGCTCTGGAGACTCCTATTCATAGTGATGCTGAAATCGATGATGAGGAAAACAATGGTCAAAACACAACTGCCACTGCTACTACTCATCACACCACTGATTCAAGACGTTCAAGTGCATCAACAATCAAGAAAGCTCCTAGTGGATCTTCTGCTGATTCCATTGAGAAGCCATACTCTCCAGTCCCACGAGATGAACAACCAACCATTGATGCTCCAGTCGCTTTGGAAAGATCTTTGTCACAACAATCAGTCGCACGTTCTCGTCGCTCATTCACAGATTCAAAATCTCCATACGGTGAACCAATCCATGAGAAAAGAGATCCAACAAAGACAGAATCTGAAGAGTATTACAGTGCTCTTCAGAAAACTTTATCAAGAAAGTCATTAAATAGACAATCTATAATTCAACAAGATAATGATGAGTTGAAATCTTTGCAAAAAGGTGAGGCCAATGAAACTACTGAGAAAGAAGTTGATCCAGCAACTTTAGATTGGGATAGTCCTGATGATAAGGCAAACCCAAAGAACTGGCCAAGTTGGAAAAAATGGTTCATTACAATGGCAACTGCAATGATCTGTTTGGAAGTGTCCTTTGGTTCCTCTTTATACGTTTGTGGTGTCCCAGATTTAATGCTAAAGATGGGTGTTTCTCAAGAATTGGCCATCTCAGGTCTAACATTTTATTTGATTGGGTTAGCATTCGGTCCAGCCCTAGCTGCTCCAGCTTCTGAATTATTTGGTAGAAGAATTGTTTACGTTACCTCCTTACCTATCTCTATGCTTTTCACAATGGGTGTTGGTTTAAGTTCACATATCAGAGAAGTCTTGGTATTAAGATTCTTTGCAGGATTCTTTGCATCTCCAGCAATGGCCGTTGCAGGTGGTACTATTGCCGACATCTGGGATTTTGAAATGATGGGTCTTGCCATGGCTGGATTCTGTCTTGCACCATTCATGGGTCCTGTTTTGGGTCCTGTTATTGGTGGATTTGTTGCTGAAAAGGAAGGTTGGAAATGGACAATGTGGGTCAATTTGATGTTCGCTGGTGGTATCTTATTACCTGTCCTGATTTGTCCAGAGACTTATAAACCTGTTTTATTGAAAAAAAGAGCTATTAAACGTGGTGTTAAATTACAAAAACCAAATATTTCTGGTCTTGAATTCTTGAAATTCATCTTCTTCATTACTTTAATGACCCCAATCAAGATGTTGTTTGTTGAACCAATCGTTATGGTTTTCTCAATCTACATCGCTTTCGTCTTTGCAGTACTTTTCGGGTTCTTTGAAGCTTATCCAATCATCTTTAGACAAACTTATAAAATGTCATTAGGTGTCTCTGGGCTTGCCTTCCTTGGTGTTGGTGTTGGATTAGTTATTGGTACCGTATTCTATGTTATTATGGATCGTTTCAAATTCTTCAAAAAGAACGCCGATGGTACAAGAGGTCCAAGAGATGATCAAAACAATTTGATCATTGACACTCCAGAATCAAGATTAATCATTTGTAAAGTTGGTGCTATTGCCTTACCACCATCATTATTCTGGTTAGGTTGGTCCTCACAAGAACATGTCCATTGGATTTGTCCAATCATTGCAGGTGGTCTTTTCGGGTTTGGTTTAATCTTGATCTTTTTTTCAGTTATCATCTATTTCTCAATGTCATACCCACCATTATCATTAGCTTCTGCCCTAGCTGCCAACAACTTGTTCAGATATATTCTTGCTTCTGTCTTCCCATTGTTCACTGTCCAAATGTATCAAAAATTAGGAATAGATTGGGCATCATCATTATTTGCCTTCATTGCATTAGCAATGGTCCCTGTTCCTTGGATTTTTGAAAAATGGGGACCACAATTAAGAACAAAATCTTCATATGGTTATTACGCAATGATTAAAAAGCAAAAGGAAGAAAATGCAAGATTGGAACAAGTTCAAGAAGATGCTGATGAAGAATTCTTAAGAAAGGAAAACCAAAATAGTTCAAGTGATAGTGAACAAAATTACAATAGAGTATAGAATTCCTTTCCTTTGTCGCTATAGAGACATATAGCACATTAACCTATCACATATACCCATTTTTCTTGTTTGCATAGTTTTTAGAAATCTTGAACCACCTAATTAGGGGTTAATATTTGATTTCAAGAAACGCTCTAATATTATAATATCACTTTAATACATTTTCACTTTTTATTGATACTTGCTTCAAATCGTAAAGTATAAAAGCTACAGAGTTAGTAAAAAAGCTTGTTTTATATAAATGGAAACATCTTAAGATCCTGTATTTGGATCTCGTATTAAAACTTTTTTATTCATTTCTTGATTGATATATACAGTATAGTTCCGAGATATTCTATTCAAAGAAACGCTTCTTGTGGGATCTGTCCCTGAGAATGAGATTCTTTAAACCCATTGATAGCCATTTCATAATTCCAATTACTTTGCTCAGCTAACAATACACTAAACTGTAAGTTTAATTTAGTTTCTTGAATTAATTTCATGATAAATTCTTGTTGTGTTGGGTTTAGATGTGCCAATTCTGGTGGTATGTTGTTCCCAGAACTTGATGGGGGCAATGGAACATGGGAAGATCCTGGTGGTACACTACCTGGAGCAGAGCTTGGAGCAGTTGAGCTTGAAGATGTTGGTATGTTTGGTACAGATTCAACAAACGATTGATGATTTGCCAATGGGCGCACGCTTAACAAATCTGAAGCAATAACAATGGATCCATTCGCTGGGACAATGACAAATTCTCTGTCAAATGATTTTTTGGTTAATCTATTAGATGATGATGAAGTCATAGCACCACGTCTACCACCTCTTGAGGAGTTTGAGTTTGAATTGCTATTGGCATCACTCTCCGGATGTCCAACTTCTTCATATTCACCATGTAAAGATATTATGAATCCATTAACTTGTGGGAACCTCCAAGCTTCCATTGAGTATAGTTCAGGCTTCTCTTGTAACAAATGCTTTGTTTTAGGAATGTTCTGAAAAAGTTTGAAAATTTGTTCAGGTCCTGTACCTAATCTTTGTTGACGAGTACGCTCCGAAGAAACTCTTGAAACATTTCTTGAGATTGGAATGTAGAATCCAAATGAAACTTGATCTGCCTTGGCATCGTTTGGTACACTTGAGTCAACTGATAGTGAAAATTGAGATTGTGGGGAATATAATTGTAATAGTTGCGAGCGATCTGAATCCCATAAGGTAAGGAAATTTGAAATGAATTGTGTTGACAATGTTTGAATTTCTTGATCTTCGAAAAAAAATTGTTTTTTATGGATAGGCAATTGGTATATAGAGGCCAGCTTATTTTCATCTCTGATGACAACACCATCTAATATCACTAGCCTTGGGAAGATCTTGGAAATTGTGTTTTTATATAATGGATCTGTTGTGACTGGATTATTAACAACTATTAACTCTCTTAAAAACTTGAATTTATTTTTCCATAATTCAAAAGTTCTCAGTTTAGAAATCTTGTTATTAGTCAATGCAAGGTTTTGTAAATTTGGGAAGGTTTGTGCTAATGTTGTTATACCGGAAATATCTTCCAAATTGTTCTCTGAAAGGTTGACGCTTTCGACATCAAAAGCTTCATTCTGTGCCAATTTCATTAACGCAGGGAACATTTTAGATTGAACTGATAAGGAACTAAAGGCACCATTTTGCTGCAATGTCTGATCACTAGCGATATTTGTTAAATCCAATAATTTAGCTTGTGCATTGTAACGACTGCGAAGGAACGCTTTTAGAAAATCTAATGTGCTACCACCTCCTGGTGCAGCTGCAACACTTGGAACTTCAAACCTCAGGGCATTACCAGCAAATCTAACACCACTCCATTTCTTCAATTCTTCGGCTTCTCTCTTATTTTTCACTAATCCTTTGATGACGTTACCTTCAATTATCGCTTCCGATAAAACAATTTTTGTCTTTCTTGAGACAAATGAAACAAGATCATCCTTGGATGCACCTTGCCACCCTGTTATAAGCACAGGTACTGCGTTCTGAGCTGCTGTTTGATTGGCCAATTGATTCAGCTGTGACCCTGGACCTGTTATTCTTGATGCAAACCCATTAGTGTTCGTATTACGTCCAGCACCTTCAATCTCCATCCCATCTCCTCCACCAAAAGCAGAGCTTCTCGCGTAGCCACCTCTTCCACCACGGAATCCACCAGATCCTCTTCCTCTGTAACTCATGATAACTGATACTGGCAGCCTGTTTGCAGTGTAAAACCTTTGGATCTTTTGTCGTCTTCTGGAATCACAATAACAATTCTCGGATTTTTTT
Organism: Hansenula sp. yHMH451; assembly: GCA_030571095.1. Classification (NCBI taxonomy): domain Eukaryota; kingdom Fungi; phylum Ascomycota; class Saccharomycetes; order Phaffomycetales; family Wickerhamomycetaceae; genus Hansenula; species Hansenula sp. yHMH451. The sequence goes on from JAJLXE010000011.1 coordinate 162,678, forward strand.
TTAAGTCAAAAAAAAACTCTGTCAAATTCCAGTAGTGTCACTATTAACTATGTTGTGGTGCGAACCGGTGATTCCTTAGCTTTTTTCGCTCGACGTGTTTAAAAAGAGCTTCTTACACTTTGTTGAAGAGCTGCATTTTAGAAGACATTGACACTTGAAGAAGTTGCTCTGTGGCCAAAGGTTCATCTGTTTTATTGATTTGTTTTGTACTGCGCTCGCAAAGTGCTGGTGAACTGATTGGGCTCCGTCCAAATATTTTGATTACAGAAAGAGAGGAGGAATTTCAAGCTGACTTCGTCTCGCTTATACTAGGAACCATATTTTATTGATCCAAGATGAACTCACGTTATTCCTATGATGAGAACGCACAAACATGGCCAGTATTTACACTATCGGTTCTCGCTGTAGCTGTGGTGCCATTCACGATCCAGGCCGTGTATAATGCCTTTGATTACCAAAAAGATGAGAAGACTGTTGGTGAGATCAATTATAACAACATAGATCCAAAGATCCAAGCATTCAAGAAAAACAGAAAAAGGTCTAAGATATTCATAAAGAAGAATTTCTTCCTACTATTGGGCTGGTTTGCAATTGGTGCATTGATCTATAATATCAGAACCACTGAAATTCAAACGCAAGTTAATGCATTTGATCCTTATGAGATATTGGGTATTGATTATGGTACAACTGAAAAGGAAATTAAGAGCCATTTCAGAAAATTATCTGTGAAATTCCATCCAGATAAACTGGGTGGTAACATTTCAGAAGAGGAAAGAACAGCTGCAGAAGAAAAGTTCGTGTTAATCTCAAAAGCTAACCAAGCCTTGACAGACCCTGTTATCAAGGAGAATTATGAAAAATACGGCCATCCTGATGGTCCACAACAAGCCTCTCATGGTATTGCCTTACCAAAGTTCTTGATCGAAGGGAAATCATCCCCATTCTTGTTGGTGTTATATATTGTCCTAATTGGTGGTGTTCTTCCTTATATTGTTAGTTCATGGTGGTCTAAGACAAAGACTTACACCAAAAAGGGGATCCATGTTGAAACTGCCAATTTATTTGTTGAAAAATTATTGAATCATAAACCATCAAATGTTGTTAGAATTGGGACTATTATTGAATGGATTAGTGAAGCAACTGAATATAAATTATTGTTTCCAAAGAAGGACCATACTGAAATTTCTCAATTATTGGAAAGCTATTTGAACAGAACCATTTCTGAAGATCAATTAACTGCAGTTGCTATTGTTCCTAGTTTAGTATCGGGGTTGGTTGATTTTGCCACTGCTTTTAGAAACACAGATATCACATTTGCTTCAATCGAAACTTTAAAACATTTCATCCAAGCTGTTCCTGAATCGACCAAAAATGAATTGTTACAATTACCAAATGTCGATGCTAAGGCTGTTTCGGAAGGTAAAATTGTTAGACTAGGTAAATTATTAACATTGAAACAAGACGAAATCAAAAAGGCGTTGGGCATTTCTGATGACGCCAAATTAAAAGAAACATTAGATGTTGCGACAAAGATTCCAATTCTAAAATTAGCTAAAGCTGAATTCAAAGTTCCAGGTGAAACTGTCGTAACACCTGAATCAACCTCTTATATTTCTGTTAAAGTCGTTGTTAAATCAGCTAAACATCATGGTGAACCAAATGTTGCTGAATCAAAACTGGAAGAAGTTGACACTTTAGAAACTTTGAGAGATCCTTATAAAATCGTTAATGATCAACCACCTTTACCAAAATCATTTGCTCCATTTTTCCCATCTGAAAGAAAAGGTGGTTATGTTGCATTCGTTGCCTTACAAAAAGATACCAAAATCACAGAAACTCCAGCTTTTTTCCAAAAGTTGGATTTATCAAATTTGGAATTGACTCAAGAACAGTATAAAGATGGTTCGAAAGTTAAAGTCGGTACTTTCAAAATCCCAATTGCATCACCAACACCACCAACTACTGGTAAATTCCAGTTCAGAGTGGTTATAAAATCAACAGATTACTTCACTCAAGATTTGGATTTCCCAGTAATAATGCATGTTCAAGATCCTCCAAGAATAGAAGAAGTAAATTATGATATTCCAGATCCTGAAGAAGATTCTTTAGCTGGAGCTGTTGCTCAAATGAAAGGTGAAAAAGTTAAAAGAGTTATTGACAACGAATATGGCAGTGATGAAGAAAGTGAAGAAGAAGAGAGTGATTTTTCAGATATCAATACTGATACTGAAGATGAAGCTGATGAAGAAGATGAAAAAGTTGATGAAAAGAAGAAATGAATCTTCTAGCTACAATGTAAAACTAATTTAATTGAAACCTTCTATTTTGAAAGAAAAAGATTCTTTTTTTGTAGATTTATTTTTAAAATTTCTTACTTATCAGAAGAGCTGTTGGATTCCCGATATTTTGTTCCTTGTAATAACCTTCAATTTCAGCTTTGATTTCGAACCCACGTTTCTTGTACCATTCTATCACTTCTGTTCGCTCAATCCAAACATGGCCAGTGACCTCGTGTATGAATGAGGCCTTAGCTTGTTCCACTATGTGATTCAGTAATTTTTCACCGATTCCTAATTGTCTATATTGTTCCAACACAGCGATAGATTCAATGTATACGGAGGTTGGAACCGAATGATGTTGTGGGACAATTAACTTTGCCTTGACTGCACCGACTGGGATTTCGCTATAGTATGCTTTGAATATTATTAGTATCATCGTGATTAAATAACAAGACTAAAAAGACTCACCAAGTTTGACGAATTCACCAGATGTCAAAGCGTTCTTATAAAAGTCATCTGGATATCTTGTCGGTAGAACGACTTCGTTGATCTTACGAAGAACTTCTCTGTTGTTGACTGTCAAGTCGTCTAATGCTATTGCGGGAGCCATTGGGATGTATTCTCTTTCAGTTCTAATGGTTTCTTGATAATATGGTTAATTACAAGTGTTGAAGTTTTCTTGATCTTCGGCCACTTCCTAATCTGCCATCGACAAGGGTCAGTAGGGAGTATGTGGAAAGGAAGGAGAGTATATAGTGGGAATTGTGAAGTTAAGATACTTTGACATTTGATTCTTTTGACTCATAGATTTCTGCAATACTTTCTGATCTTTTAATGTTTCGTTTTAGAGCAATGGTTTACTTCAAGTGTTTCTGGATCCCGGATCATAAGGATTCCACAAAAACCTGAAAGTGATATAGAGGTGATAGAGTTAAATCATCGTTTTCATATATACACATGATTGTCTTCTCTAGCATTGAAACCATACTTGTCTACATATCAAACAATCCCATAAATAACATCATAAATTAACACCAGATTAAGAACCAAATACGATCAAATTATAAAAGCTCGTAATAACGCAATAACAGCAATAATAACAGAGTAAACACTACATATGAGCACTCAACTAAAAGGGTCCTAGAAGCGACTCTACTTCTTCTCTGGAATAAGTTTACCGACAACTGGGTACTTCTTTGTGAAATGTTCCTCCCAGCCATCTAAGGCTTCTTTATCTTGAGCAGACAAATCATCCAATGGATCTATTGGTTCATCGAATTGTCTTATGTTATCTAAATCTTATTGTTAGTAACATTTCAAACTATATGGAAATATTGGTAAAACTCACCCAACTCAAAAGAATTCAAAGCCAATCCTCTGGAGGCATCATGACCAGCAAAATTTGAATAAGGACCACTTGGACCGTAGAAGGATCTACCAGCACTAACGTCATAAACTGTACCTTTCACAGCAATGAATATCTTTGGATCATCATGCCCATTGAAGTTTGACAATGTTCTTGGGGTGAATATTCCTTCCACAATTGGATCCGTCTTGGATGTGGAGGTTGAATCATCAGCTGTTGGGTCTGCGGTCTGATTAGAAGGAAATAAAAACTCCTTTATGAACGACATTTCTCTTGTGACTTTGATGAATTAATAGTCAGTGTGGATTTCCGGTTCAATAACTTTGTATAATAGAATCCAACTACTAGGTGAAATTGAGGAAGTTTCCAAGTTGAAAGAAGAGAAACTCTCGTTTAGTTTTCAATAGTTCTGTTTGTGTTACCATACGATTTCGGAAAAACGAAATCGCGATTTTGGATCTTAAGTACGTACTGATGATAAAAGACCAATGTGTGAGGCAGCCATGGCGTCTCAATCGTTATTCCAGTGTGTATTGTACCAATCTATTCATCTGGCATGACTACCAAGTTAAATAATATGGAAATGATTCTGGGCCAAATGTACAAAGATTGGAATTAATAGTGTGTAGCTAATTAGTGCGTAAGTTGCACAGTTGGAAGCAGATTCAATACAAACAAAACATCTATCCTCGTCTTGAGTAGGATATACCATGTCACCACAGTGAGCTGGCCTGAATATCAACAAGTGTTCACCAGTCATCTTATTCATCTAGTTTTTACGCGGTTTGTCCAATACTCGAAACATTTCAAATCGTATCATAAAATTCGGTAATATATAAATAACTAACGCATGCGATATCTGCTTATCCTTGAATGAAAACTCCTGCTCCTTCTGATAATGCCTTCCCGACACGGTCAACCTCTTCTTGTGCTAACTTCCAATCATTTATGAATAAAGCATCTCTAATACCCGGGAAGGACCACCATTCGAAATCAACATCTTCTGGTTTCCATAACTGTGGGCCAAATAAAAGATTCTTATACCATCTTCTTGCTGGAAGTCCTGCGTCTGAAAGGAATAATTTTTCAATTTGATTTAATCTTGAGTTCCAATTCCATCTATGAACTGATAACAAAGATGGTTCTGTCCCACTGTCTTCATCAACAATATCTTTCCATGCTTTGATCCATAATTCCAGTTCTTTACCAACTTTCTTCATTCTTAATAAACCTTCCATCAATGATTGGAAATTAACCTTGTTACCAGCGCCAACATGGCTAGCATATGATTGAAGATCTTTGAAATAATCATTAAGTCCTTCAACGTATTCACTAACATCAAATGGAATTAATGGATCTTCAATCAAATGAAGAGCGATTTTAGAAACTAGTTCCACAAGCTTAGCATGTTTAGAAAAATCAGAATCACCATTCTTCTTGAAATTTTCAAAAGTGTCACCACAAGTATACTTTGGATATTTCAAACCCTTATAAGTGAAATCAATAACTGGAACACCTTCTGTCATAAATGGTACATAATTCTTATATTCAGAGAGCGAAGTAGTGGTGAATTGATATTCTTCCTGATACTGTTTGAATAGGTTTCTGAATAGAGGATTCAGTGCAATCTCCAAATTATCACCAGCAATAGCATCACTAAGATCAATATAAGCAGTTGTTTCTTTCCTTATCTCACGGATTTTACCTTCAATGAGTTCAGCGACTCCTGCGAAATTGTATTCAGTTGCATCAAATGAAATGAAATATATCGATCTTAAAGGTGTCCAGTTGAAATTTCTTCTCAATTTATCGAAAACTTGCACTAGTTCCAACAAAACAGCAGTACCAGTATTTGGGTAAATTGCACCAGTACATGGCGCATCTCTTTGAGCACCGATCACCAATGCCTTGTCACTTTGTTCCTTCCCTTCGATCTTACCCAAGACATTCCAAATCCCGTGATCTTGGTTATAGACCACATGATTATCTAACGTTACGGGATATGAATTACCATCACCACTTGTCAACCCATCTTCGAATTTAACCCCATTACTTAATTTTGATAATAAGGGCTTCGCTTGATTTCTTGTCAATACAGCACTTGGTATTTTGGCCAAACTTGCATCTTTCATACTGATTCTATTTGGTAACTGACTTGAAGACCAGCCAGGAGTTAATGGATCACCAAGATAGAACTCCGGGATTGCAACACTTCTTCTTTCATATAAATCTGGATAATCCTCATTTTCTGAAATGAATAACACACCTTTACATCCAAATGTATCTGCGATCAATATTTGCGAGCTTGTAGGTATTTTGCCATATTTGATGATAGCAATTGCTCCTTTGAAATTGATCTTGTTATTTTCTAAATTTTCGAAATCTAATCTGCGTCCATAATTAGCATAAATCAAATTTCCTGAGACCTTAGCGTCTTGTGATAGAGGATTGAATTGGTCTGTGATATCTAGCGAGGTATCTTCGTAGCTTAATGTTGTCTTATTTGGAAAATTTAATAGGGATCTCATCTCGTCGAAATCCACTAGTTTCAAATTTTGTTGTCTAAAATAAGAGTCAACATATCTTGCTAGAGTTAAATCTCCAGATGTCCCTGCTAAATGTGGTATGGAAGATAAATATTCCAGATTCTCCTCCATGGATTTCAAATTGATAGATTCTTTGATAAACCCGTTCAATAAATTCCGATCACTAAATGAACCAAATTGTCTAGAGTTATCACTAGGGAACAGTCCTGCCAACGTTATCACATAGATAATACCCGATATGAACAGCACATATGCAAATCTCTTTAAAATCAAAGGGTTCCCAAGTTTGGAAATCCTAGCCTCTAACTGTGTGGAGATTGTTCGGTATCCTTCAGCAACAGGATCCAATATCCGCTGCACTGGTGATATGATTTTGGTGTTGAAGTTATGAGCTATTCTTTGACCGGCAAATCTTGCTCTTGACAATGGCCCTCGTAGACCATTTGATGAGCTGGGCTCCTCAATCTCCATCTCTTCTATTTCCCTCGCAAGAGAGTCCTGTGAGTCTCTCAGTTCTCCTATCTGTTCGATATCATCTTCGGAATCCCTGCGATTGTTATTGGGATCTATGCCACCTGGCGTACCGTTAAAGTCGTACGCTGGTGGGTGTGAGGGAAGCTCTTCGTAACGTTGTGGCATCTCTTCTTCTTTAACCACTGAATATGCTTCTCAATAGGCTCCTTCTCTGGTACTATGAAGTTGTTGATGATTGACAAATTTCGTTTAAAGCGCTCCAAGTGAAGTTTTAATAATTTCAAAATCGAATGAAGGCAAAGTCCGAGACTAGACCTCTTGGCTCAAATGAAAGATTACGAGACTTGGAAGAATCGTGGGCTGTATAGCTCAACTGATCTTTATAGATGGACATTATGTTACTTCTATATTCCACTATTATTTGCCCCGACTACCCTGAAAACAAATCTATCTCCAATTAATCTAGTTTCAACGTCTCGTGAGAACAATAACAACACCCTATTGTGTCAAAACGCGGTCTGGCAGAACAATAGTCCAGTAGGGCGACATCCCCAGACCAGGGACTACTACCAGATCATCAACAAAAGTCAAATGTTTATATACCTGGAAATTGTGTCAAAACAGTGTTGAAAGAACAACAAAAACCAGAGAAGATGCCATATAATATTGCGTGTGTATCCTTTCTAAAAATTTGGTTGGATTCAATGAATCACTAACTTTTGCTATCATAGAATGGTGTGTGACTTTTTCTACCCTCAACCTGGTGGTGTAGAGTTCCATATGTACCATCTTTCTCAAGTATGTTCTTCCTTTTCATTCTGTCTCTGGCATTTTTTATGTAACCAGCTAACATAATCTTTTCAGAAACTTATATCCCAGGGCCATTCTGTTGTCATCATAACGCATTCTTATAATCAAAGAAAGGGGGTAAGGACATTAACAAATGGATTGAAAGTGTATTATATACCATTTCTAGTGTTTTATCGTCAAACAACATTTCCTACGGTATTCTCAGCGTTCCCAATTCTACGAAACATATTCATAAGAGAATCAATTGATATAGTGCATGGCCATGCTTCCATGAGTAGTTTGGCACACGAGGCTATCTTCCATGGATCAATTATGGGATTGAAAACAGTCCTTACAGATCATTCTCTATATGGGTTTGCAGATACAGGGAGTATCATGGGGAACAAAACCTTAAAGTTCACACTAAATAGCACAGATAGGGTGATATGTGTTTCCAATACTTGTAAGGAAAACATCGTTTTGAGAGGTGCCATAGATCCATTGATGGTTTCAGTCATACCCAATGCTGTCATTTCCACAGATTTCTTGCCCGATCCTTTCCAGATGGTTGATGATGGAAAAATAACTATTGTGGTCATCTCAAGGTTATTCCCAAACAAAGGTGCTGACCTCTTAGCTGGAATGATACCCAAAATTTGTAAAGCTAATTCAAAAGTAAATTTCTTGGTTGCAGGTGATGGTCCAAAGTTCATTGATATTCAACAATCAATTGAAAAAAATAGATTGCAGGATCGAGTTGAATTAATAGGTGGTGTGAAACATGAGAAAGTCAGAGACGTTATGGTCAAGGGTCACATTTATTTGCATCCCTCATTAACTGAGGCATTTGGAACTGTTCTAGTCGAGGCCGCTTCGTGTGGATTATTAGTCGTGACTACAAGAGTTGGTGGTATCCCAGAAGTTTTACCAAATGATATGACAATTTTCGCCAATCCTGCAGTTGACTCGTTAGTGGAGAGTACATTGAGAGCTATTAAATTAATTGAAGAGAAACGGGTTAACCCTTCCAAATTTCACGATGAAGTCAAGACCATGTATGATTGGAGTGATGTCTCCATAAGGACACAGAACGTCTATGATTCCATTGATGTATCGACAAAACTATCCACTTTGGAACAATTTAGAAAATATTATGTGTGTGGTGCATGGGCTGGGAAATTATTTGTTTTGTGTTTCGTCGTGGATATTTTCCTATACGCATTCTTAGAATGGTTATATCCTCGAGAGCAAATTGATAGAGCTATTAAATGGCCCAAGAAGAAGCAAAATAATCAAAGCACAACACCTAAACTCAACTCAAGCCAAAACTTGAAACCACCAAAAACTAAATAACGACTTATCCATCAATGCCACATCAAGGTATGGAATAGATTTTTGCATTCTTCACAGCTCTTTGTAAGTCTTTCCCAATGATTCTTAATTCATCAACTTGTGATTTTTCATACGTCTTGAATCTGGGAAATTCTACACGTAACCAACTTCTATCTTCTTGTAACTTTTTCTTTATCGTTAAGTTTCTCACAACATTTCTCAAGGAGTGTAATTCAGAAACTAAATCAGCCTTTTCAGTGTATTGTTTCTGCTCATATAATGATTCGAACTGAGAGTTATAGAGCAAGGAATTAGTTTTCGCTTTTTGTAGATCTTTCGTCATCTTTTGGTTGGAATCTAAAAGATTTGAAACTCGTTCATTTAGATCATCATTCCGTTCGTTTAAGGAAGCCACTTCAGTCTTCAACTTCCTCAGCTGAAGTTCACTCTCTTTGCTTATAGCAAGTCTTGAGTTCAACACATCAACCTTCAAAGTGATCTCTTCGATTTGCTTATCTTTACTTTTCAATTGATCCTGAACATTGGAGAGTTCCAATTCTAGCTCCTTAGAGTGTTTCGAACCATTTTTGGCGTTTGAAAGATCTTTCAGTAGCCAATCACGTTGGGAAGGAGATGGATTCAAAGCTAATTCGTCACTTTTAATATTGGTAACAAAATCTAGAAGGTGCTCAATCTCACCCTGAATATCACTTTGTTCGTCTGAAGCAGCTACCTGGGCTAAGCTTCCTAGAAGGTGCTCAACTTTCTCTTTCACTGAAACAACGACCTCCAACTGGGTGATTTCATGATTATCGGACAAAACATCTTCAACTTTCCTTAAGGACTTTGATAATGTTTGGCTCCGTTCATTGGCAGTCTGGTATAGCTTATTCAATGTGGCTTTAAAGATATTGAGACCTTTGGCTTCTTCTTCTCCAATGTTTCTAATAACTGACAACAAACAATCTATGGTCTCCAACTCTTCGGAAAGGATAAGCTTCAATTGGAGTACATTCGAAAGGGTGGATGCAATAGTTTCAGTTTTCACAAGTAAAAAATGTCTCAAGTTTTCTAACGATGGGATATCTCTAAAATCTTGTTCCTCAATCAATTCAACGAAAGTCTTGGTTGTAGATTCTAAACTCTTCAGTTCAATAGGCGTATATGATTCAGCAAATTCATACTTTAGGCCTAAATACTCTAAAAACTTGGCGAAAACAGCGAGGTTATACTTGAGTTTTATTCCAATAACTTTCAGAAAAAGATCCGGGCCTGAGCTGTCAACATTTTTTGAAAGTAGGTCATAAACCTGCGAGTATTTATTTATCTGCAAGATTTTTTTACGATGATCAACCAAGTCTGATTTTCCCTTGATCTCTTCCAAGAAGACAGCATATTGCTCTCCATATTCAATTTCAGCTTTTAGTAGTCGATACTTTAATTCAAATGCTTTCTTTTCTGCATGTCCGATCTTGGATGAAACTGTGCTTTTTGACACAAATGTGTTGTTGGCCTCTTGATTTAATGACTTGTTCAAAACTTGAAGCTCTTCTATTCTGGATCTCAACTTCTCATTAGCCTGTTCCAATTCACGAACACCGCTGCTTTTATTTTCGAATATCTTTTTGAAAGATTCAACTTCTTTTTGTAACTGGATCGCATTTTCGGTATGGAAAGCCTCTAGCTCTTCACCAACTCTCCTTATTTCTTCCAACTCCAGAACTGATGATTTCAATTTCTGATTTTCTTCTGTTAAAGTATTGTTCTCGTTGGTGAGAGCATCTATTATATCTGTTGAATGTATCGAGCTTTCAATATGTTGCTTCAAATCTGTAATAATACTTTCAGCATCGGAAAGTTTGTCCTTTGTTGCCTTGAATTGTGTTTCAATATTTGATAATGGTGTTAGTCTGGACTCTAGTTCATTAATTTTAACATTCAGTGCCTTTTTCTCCTCTTGAGTATGATCCCTCAATTTTACCAATGTATCTGCTAGCAGATTATTTCTATGAATCAATGATTCCTTAGTTTCATTTAACAACTCTTCATCTTTACTATCGGTACGGGATTTCAACTCAATATGTAAATCCTCTAGCTGGGTTCGTATTTTGAGATTCTGCTCTGTCAAAGAATCAATTTCCTGCTTCAATAAAACATTCTGCTCTTCTAATGTTTCCTTATCTATATTCGAAATTTCAATATCTACTTGACTTTTGATTACAGCCTCCTCCAGTTCTTTATTTTTGAGCTCAACAGATTGTAAATGAGCAGTAAGTGCCTCAATGTCAGATCGCATCACTTGTAACTTGTCTTGCAATTTCTGTATAATAGTTTTTAATCTCAAGCTTTCATGAGTTACATCATACTGGTCTATATCTGATGCTCTGGATGACACTCTTGAAGATAACCTTGAGCCAATTCTCGAGCTTGTTCTTGGTTCGACAATCACATTGCCATCCTCTGTATCATTACTTACCAATTCCAAAAGTGCTTCCCTAACAAAGATTCCATACTTGTCTTGACATTCAAAGTACCTCTCACCATTCACTGAACCATCGTTCTTCCCATCAGGCTGATCAAGTTCAACACCGATCCATACTCCAGCAGCAAACTGAGTTTCACCAACAAAGCGTACCAGCCCCAAATCACCTTTGAATCTGACTTTAGCACCAACAAGCAACACCATCACTTGACTCAAGCCTCAACTAAAACGAACATTCGCAAGAGATTAAAGATACATCCATCGCTTTTGTTTACACAACTCAAAACGCCACGGTACGCGCACTAAAACAACATAAAATTTCCCAAACGCGTCAAGAAATTCTTCTGATGGGTCAACATGACACTAACTTCTTCAAAGTATACTTGAAGTCTCTGTATAAACTGTCACACAATGTCAATCCCAAGAAGAGGTGCTAACACGCAGCCTGGTGCTTCATTGCGTGCCCCATCCCAGCTCAAGAAAGAGCTACTTGAAGAGCAAAAGCAAGAAATCAGAGAGGCTTTCAATCTATTTGATATGAACAACGATGGTTATTTGGATTACCATGAATTGAAGGTAAGCATTTCTGAAATTTATATCAAACATTCAATAATACTAATATTGTTTTAGGTCGCTATTAGAGCTTTGGGATTTGACTACACTAAACAAGAGGTGCTAGATCTTATACACGAATTTGACAGAGATGATAGAAATCAGATGCATTATGAAGATTTCTTCGCTATTAGTGAGTACATGACTTTGGTATTAATTGGATGAACAGAACTAACAACAATCGAAAAGTGGGAGAAAAGGTATTGAATAGAGATCCATTAGAAGAGATCCGTCGTGCTTTTAGATTATTCGATGATGATAACACCGGTAAAATAAGCCTTCGTAATCTACGGAGAGTCGCTAAGGAGTTAGGTGAGAACTTAACTGATGAAGAGCTAAGAGCTATGATTGATGAATTTGATTTGGATAACGACGGAGAAAGTGAGTAACTATTGCATGTTTTGACATATTGAACTTCTACTAACATGATTTTTTGCTAGTCAACGAGGATGAGTTTATAAGCATATGCACTGACAACTAACCAGTGACCACCTCTGCCATAAAATCCACACCCACTGTATAATAATTAATAGTTATGAGAACAACTAAACAATGCAAATATTTTATTTTACCTCTGAAGTATAGTATATTATATGTGTCCCTTAACGTATTTACCCTCTGTTGATTACGTCGAGATTATGTAACCGAATGTTTTTTCGACCAGTGAAAAAATCCAAAAAGCTTCAAAGGTATAATATAAAGAATTAGTTGGACTTTGGATCTTATTGTTTGGTCAATCCCTATAGTCTGAAAATGTCCTTCTTGTCCAAGGTCGGTGAAAGGTTCAAGCTAGATTTGAAAAAAATCCCAAAGCGTAATGTTCCATTCTATGAAAAGCTACAGAAAAAGAGTCAACCTCTATTTCTAAGACCTTCATTCCAAGTTGATCTTCAAGCTGATAATCAAGTTCCAACTGAGTTTGAAAAGCTAAAATTCTTAGTCGGGGACAGAGTTATGATCGTGGAAGGTAAAAAGAAGGGTACAATTTGTAAAGTTAATCGTCATATTGAAGGTGGAGGTGTCATATTAGATCAAAATGGACCAACAACTACAGTACCGGTGCCAAAATCATTTTGGGAAGCTGATCAACAATCTCACATCGTCACATTCCCAAGAGCTGTACATATTGATAGATTAAGATTGGTTGCTGATATAGAGGATGAAAAAACTGGGAAATTAAAGACTGTAGCCGTGGAAAATTTGAAATTTACTGATGAATATTATGATGAAGATTACAAGAAAGTATTGAAATATAGAACCGTTCTGGGCCGTCCAGATCTAGTGATTCCTTACCCAAGACCAGAACCATTCAAAGATGGACCATTAAGTACACCAGTTGACACAGTTAGAGAGCGTACACATTTTGTGGAATCTGCTGTCAGGAGCCCAATTCCAGAAGGCGCTCTGTTGACATTAAGAAACCCATACTCCAAATATAAACGTGGTAAGTTAACACCATTAGAAGTGAAGAAACTGACACCTCCAAAGATGCCTAAATCAGCTACTAAATTGGCCCATTATGCTGAAGTTGCCGAGTTACAAAAACTTCCAAAGGTCAACATTACTGATGAAATGAAATCCTACTTGGGTGCTAAGATTAGAGAACATGAAGTGGTCAAGAAGCAAAAACTTAAAGAAGTTTCTAAACTATAATATGAAGATAGTTGATACGTTGTGGATGAGCATACTGTAAATAGGGTATAAAAAGTTACATAAATTACATTAATCAAAATAGGCTTTTTTGTAGCTTGAAATTTTTCTGACAACTTGAGAAAGTACGAAACAATGGTCTATTGAATACCAAAATTTTTATGAAATCAACCAATCATTTCTAGTCCGATTAGATAGAAAGTTTGGTTTGTTAATGTTCTTTCGAATTTTTACAAATTTTGACGCCAAATTGATCCCGTGAAAAAAAAAAAAACTTTGAAACATCATCAGTACGTACCCTTCAATTAATTCCCGCCGCTAAAAACGAATTGATCAAAAGGTTCCCAAAGGTCTCAAAAACTGAAGGGCAAGGGCTATAATGGGATTCAATCCAGATGAGCTCCCATATGTGAACCCAAGAGAAGAGCGCAGAGTGGCACTGGTAACAGGTGGGAACAGTGGGATTGGTTGGTTCACAGTTCTTCACTTATACTTGCATGGCTTTGTTGTTTATATTGGAGGTAGAAGCTTCACCAGGGTCAGCAAATGTATTAAGGAGATCGAAGCTGAGGCTAAGAGAAGAAGAAGTGATGTTATTGAAGAGGATTTGAATCAAAGGTTTCTTGGTGAACTACGATTTGTTGAGATTGATCTTCTAAGCTTGAAATCCGTGGAGGAAGCAGCTATTGTGCTAAGAGCCACTGAACCAAAGATAGATATTCTAATATTGAATGCTGGTGTCATGGCCTTACCCTTTGGTATAACGAAGGACAAATTTGAAGTACAATTTCAAACAAATTATGTGTCTCATTTTCTTTTAACTCAAAGATTATTACCTCTAATTAAAGGCCGTGTGATATTTGTATCATCTGTGGGTCATCATTTTGAAATTACTCATTTTGATAGAAGCTGGACTTTCAACTACAGACCAAACATTATTTTCACTTGGTTCAGATACGCAATGGCTAAAACCTCTGGAATCCAATATATGAAGCTATTAGCTTTGAAGCATCCAGAGATAAATTGTTATTCGGTGCATCCTGGTTTTGTTATGAATACAAATCTGTTCAGTTATTGGACAAGACTGCCCATCATTGGTGTTTTCTTCTGGCTATGTTTCCAAGTGTTTGGCTATTTTTTCGGTTGTTCAAATGAAGAAGGGAGCTATGCTACATTGAAATGTGCTTTATCGTCAGATACTTTGCTAGAGGAAAACGGGAGTTATTTCAAATCAGGTGGTAAGATTGCACATCCGAGTCGTGTTGCATCTGACGTTAATAAAGCTGCTTCGAATTGGGTTTGGACCGTTAGGCAATTACGTGACCGTGGATTTCATGATTTGAGCTAGCTTGTTCTCGACTTCTACCAGTCACTCTTTCACTATCTCTTTGCATTGGATATTTATCTATTTATGTTCGAATTTTGATTAATCTTCATAATGTCTTCTTTGTTTCTACAACTACCGCTTTTATTCATAGAGCATATCTCTGTGAAACTTTTGAATGTGCTTCAAAAAAAGAATCGCATAGCATCACATTAACATTGACGCTAAACTTTGTTACAATTACAGTATAACATGGAGTTTCTGGTTTTTCTTGCACTATTAAACCGATTAGTACTGATTTTAATAGAAGATGGAGGAAGATTTCAAAACTTATTATGAAAATGTATCACTGTTCAATAGCTCAAGTTCTCTTTAATGCATGAAAAACAACACTAGGGGCCCCTGATGTTGAGAAACAAGGTGAACCACCCACTTTTGCTTGTGCTTTTATGGATACAAAGAGACCGATCATCGACGTCCTATTTTTTGCACGGAAAGAGAGAAAGGATGCAAGAAATGTGCTAGATCCGGTTGCTGTTTCTGATATACATCCACTAGAAACTCTATCCCACTTTCGGATTGTCCTCAATTTTTAACATTTAGCGTGTATAGCTATATACTTAAAAGATCTTCTCATCATTCTCAAGGCTCACTATTATCAACGGCCACTGTGAATTGTGTGAGCTATTACAACCTGAATATGAGAAGCTAACCATATATATACAAGCGAGTGCAATTCTCAGCTTTATACCTCTACAGTTTCCAACAATCAAATTAGTCATTCTATTAGTTAGCAGCACCTAGATTGTATGAGCCACTACACTTCTTTACTTCTATATACAGCTTATTCGATGTTGTTCATCAGGAGACCTGGTTGACCTGGAACAGCGCTGTCAATAATCTTACCTGTTATGAAAATCGGAACTTCTTCACCAGTGAGGATATCTTTACCAACCTTAGCACCATTCTTGAATGAGACAACTTGAACTTGTTCGGTTTTGACCAGAGAAGCCGCACGCTTAATGTTATCATAAGCCTTCTTGATGGTGTCAACTTCGCTGAAAGTCAATTCTCTATTGAAAACAACTTGTGGAGATTCTTTAGTTAAACGTTGCTTCAAGTTACTAATGAATGGCATGGCACGCTTCATATCTTTACCAACTTTCTCCTTGATAACAGTGTTGTCATTCAAAGATTGTTTTTCAAACAGTTCACGGACTAACTCAATGTAGTTATTTTGCCATTCTGGGAATGATTCGGAAACAAAGATGGTTAGTTTAACAGGTTTGGAAGCATCAATTTCAGATGGTTTACCCTTCTTCTTTTTCAACAGCGCACCTTCAGTTTCACGAATAGAACGATTCAAGTAACGAATGTATTCTAATGATTCACTAATTGATAAATCAACTGGTTTGTTGGCTCTTGGGAACTTAGCATCTTGAACAGTGGTCTTGTGGCCTAAAACTTCACGATAAATATGTTCAGCGAAATGTGGAGCAATTGGGGTTAGCAACAAGATTTGAGTCTCAATATAACGAAGGACCAAATCACGGTGCATAACATCTGAACTTTCACGATAAGAATCACGAGCAGTTTGAAAATCAAAAAGACCATATTTCAAAGCAGCTTTGTAGTTTGTATCATTATATTGCTTATATGTTTGTTCAATCAAATCATTCAATTCATTTTCGAAAGCAATATCGAAAAAGTTGAATTCACCGGTTCTGAATGAATCCAAGTTCTTGATGGATTCTTCTGACCATTCTTTCAAAGTGGTCAATCTTAAAATAGCAGCATTGGCACTTGATTCTTCGAAGTTCGCATCTTCAACGGAATCACCAGCATCTGCCAATGCAATACGAGAAGCATCGGCACCAAATTTTTCAACGATTTGCTCTAAGGTCATAAAGTTACCAGTGGATTTGGACATCTTATTGTTATTCAATAACAAATGACCGTTAGCACGAATACCTTGTGGCCAGAATTTCTTTGGGAAAATAGCGGTATGACAGTAGATGAAGAAAGTTAAATGGTTTGGAATTAAATCCTTACCAGAAATACTAACATCTAATGGGTAGAAATATTCGAATTCTCTTCTTAAGCGTTGTAAATGAGCAATTGGGATATCTGTTTTAATGTCATTTTTTCTTAAGAAAATATAATCAAAGACATCACTTGTTAATTGTTCAGCAGTGATACCTAATTCACCAACTTCTTTACCGTAGAAGTCCTTATGTAATAAATGACAAATGGTATAGAATGATTGATAAATAGTAGAATCTGACAATGATTCAACCAAGTATTTTTCATCCCATGGTAGCTTAGTACCTAAACCGTATGAACGAGAAACAGCCCAGTTTCTCAACCAGTCCAAAACACCTTCAAAAGCATTTCTTGTTTCAGAAGTGAAAGTGTTCATGCTATGTAAGGCTTCTAAAGCTTCAGCCTTCCATGATTCTTCACCATAATCAACATACCATTGATCTTCTAATGAAACAATACAGCTATCACCTGAACGTGAAATAACTTGACCTTCTGGTTCGTTATAGGAAAATGCTTCACCAGAGGCAATCAAATCAGCTTTAACCTTAGCTTTGGCGTCTTCAACTTTTTCACCCTTGTATGGACCATAGATTAAGGTACCGTGGTAGAAATCTTCCTTATAAGCAAGTTCTTTAGCTTTAGCTAATTGAATAGTATCTTTTGGTGACTGAATCTTTAATTCATTACATAAAAATTCTGCACACATGTCACCGAATTTTTCAGTACGAATCAAAGCAATAGGATCTTTAACCCAGTCAGCTTCAATACCGTAATATTCTGGTTTGTTTTTCAAATCTTTGGTAGTGATCCAATCATCAGGAGAACCAGATGGGACACAAGTAACAACACCAGTACCTTTGTTTGGCAGGACAGTTTCCATAGGTAAGACTCTTAATTCTTTGTAAACAGACAAAGGAGCAGAGATTTTAGAACCAATCAACTTGGAGCCGTTAACAGTGGTAACTGATTTGTAGTAGCCACGCTTTGGAGTCAGTTTCTGATAACTCATGTTCTTATAGGCACGTTCAGTAGTGATATAGTAGCAATCACCATTGTCGAAAATACCATAATCAATCTTTGGTGAAACAAAACAACAAGTTTGACCATACATAGTTTCTGGACGTAAAGTAGCAGCAACTAAATAGACTTTTTTGGATTTATCTAATGATTCCACAGCTGATGGATCAGCAAATTCGGTGATTTCAATTTTGATATTAGTGTATTCTTGTGGAGTAACACCCTCACCGGATTGTCTATCATGATCCATACAAGCTTGACCATCCTTTTCAGAGTAAATGGTATATCTTTCACCGAATTTGATTCTACCAATATCCTTTAATCTAGTAACTTGCCATTTGACAAATTGGTCATAGTATGGGTTGACATCAGTTGTGATCATGGAACGACGCCAATCAATACGTGCACCAAAACTGTTACAATCCTTTTGGCATAAAGGTGGGAAGTAATCTAGCCAATAATTGGCATCAGCAAATTTGTAAAGCTCCTCTCTTGCGATCCCTAATTGTAACATGATTTCAAATTGATATTTACCACGGCCTTGTTTAGCAGCGGCTTTTGACTTTTTAGCTTTGAATTTGGAAACATCTTCAGATTTAGCCTGGGGTTTTGGAGCTGGGGCAGTTTCTTCCTCTTCCTCTTCTTCAGCTGGAGCATTTGAGTAATCTGTACCAAATTGTTCAGCTTCACGTTTCAATTTATCTGCGCAAGCAGCGATTGGCATACCTGTACAATGGAAACCTAATGGGAAAAGAGCTCTCTTACCACGCATACGTTCAAACCCAACACTAAATTCAACTTTGGAAAGGGTGAAACAATGACCTGCGTGCAAGACACCGTTCATATATGGGTAAGCCATTGAACTCATAAATTTTGGGTATTTAGCATGTAACTCTTCAATAGGCACTTCGATGACATCTTCGTCTAAAGATGGTGCATTTTGTTCAAAAATCTTTTCATCCGCCCACAATTGTTGGGCTTTTTTCTCAATATCTGTTAGGATATCTCTTCTTTTAGTCTATGGGGGATTACCTGTTAGTACTAAATTTCATGTTATCATGATTTGACGCGTACACCTTTTGAAATCATCTCATGTCATCTTGAAGGAAGAGGTCGAAGAAAAACCTCAACTAATCTCCAGATGCCACTTCGACTCAAAAAATTCACTGGCTCACTTACGTTCTCAAGAACAATTGTTTTAGCTTCAGCCATTTTGGTGGTGTTTTTGAAAAGCTATTCTAATAGGCCTTAACAAATGGGAACTAGTTGGCTATAATAAAAGAAAGATGATCAATTCTGATCTTTTCAGTGAATCACTCTATGGATTTTTGAGATTTTTCTGGTGAACTAACAGAAAAAGTATCTTCGGTCGGGTTACGTTTTTAACTATTAACTATTGCTACGGGGCACTCTAATATAAAGTATAGAGTGGGAAGCGAAAATTATGTTAATGCAGTTTTCATTGAGATTTGTAGTTTTATTGAATTAGCGCTCAAATAATCCATCATCTTCAAAGTCATCCTCAAAGTCATCTTCGTAGCTATCGTATTCGTCTGAGTCTGATTCGGATTCCTCTGAGTCTTCCTCTTGCCCTTCAATGAAGATATTGGTCAAAGTCTCACCTTTGATTTGGGATCCTTTAGAAACCGTGTAACTACCTTCAATGTTACAATTTGTCAATCTTGACTTCGTGTGGATGATTGCATCTTTACCAACAATACAGTTTTCCAACGTGATATCGTCTTCTAAAGTAACACCGTCCAAAATGACAGAGCCAGTCAAACGACAACGTTTACCAATCTTAGCATTTTTCCCCACGACAGTCTTCTTCACACTGGTGCGTTCTCCCAGTGTGGTATTTTCACCAACTACTGAATCAGCGCCAATAGTGGCCGCGGTCTTCTCTTTCACTTGTTGTGGTTGTTGTTGTTGCTTGGCCTTCAGTTTCATTATGTAACGGTTGGCTTCCATATAAGCAGGTAAATTGTCAGCTCTAACAAATGTACATTGAGATGGCAAATTCAACAAACTAACTGTACCTTTTGGTTTTGAATGTCTCCATGAGCGACGTGCTAGATCTCTAAGAATCTTGGTTAATGATTTTCCTTTGTAATCTTCGTTTTCTTCTTTTACAGCATTCAAAGCTTCTGAGGAGAAAAAATATATAAATGAATCCAACAACTTAGTTGAAACGTTTGAATGAGGGTATCTCCATACCATTTGGGTTCTAATCTCCAAAAATTTCGAAACCTCCACAGAATCCCTGGTATAAATATCCAATAGATGATCATCATCCGAAAAGACTGTATAGTGACTGGTCAAATTCTTCTTGTCTATACTTTCAAATTTGTTGTGGTAACAAACAGACATTGCAATATCTTCATCGTTTCTATTTCTAAACTCTTCAATCAACACTTGAGGTGGAAGATCAGTGATGAAGTCGCAAGGCAAAAATATCAGGTTCCCACTTTCATCAATGAATTCTTTGAAAATGTCACCAGTAGACTCACCATCAAATTTAATGACATTTATATGACTATGTATCTTCTTGGATCTCTTCGATTTATAAGCTTCCACAATGGTCGTGATCTCACTGTTTGTTTCTGAGTTGCCAACAACAGTAACTGCTCTGAATGGGGCTTGGTCACACCATTCTAAAACATACTCAATCATTGGTTTATTTCCAATTGGTAGTAGGGCTTTTGGGATACCAGTCTCTCTGGTCATAGAAAGCGGGCTAAGACCAGCCCCTTTTCCACAGCATATAACAGCATGAAACTCCATCACACCAGTGTTCTGTCTAACAAATATTTCTAGATCAATTGTCGCAGGAACAAAATCAGTACCACCTTCATCTCTCATAAGTCATAACTGATATTACGCTAATGATTTTCAGGGAAAAAAATATCAATTCCGATACGATTGTCACCTGACCAGACCTTGATAACCTCGGAGCTCCTAACGGGCGATTTCGAGATTTTTAGAAACTGAAGAATTGCCACTTTAATGAACCAAAAGAATAAGTCTTCTTCATTGATTCTATATTGCGTTTCAATTGTGCTGTCTCAAGGATCAATTAGTGCTCCGTCATATTATAGTTACTCAAAAGATACAATATAGCCTTCTGAAAAGTGGAAATGAGCGAAGAAAACGATCCTTTGTTAGCTGCTTTGGCTGCTGATCCAGCATCAGGCTCATCAAATAATAACAACGAAGACAGTCAAGAATCTCAGGATCCAGCTAGAGATAAGGCATTGGGTAAATTCAAGAATAAATTATTAGAGCATAGACAATGGGATGCCCGTTTGAAAGAGTTAAGACTAAGTATACGGGGATTGGAGAAGGATTTTGACAAGACAGAAGATGATATCAAGGCATTACAGAGTATTGGTCAAGTCGTTGGTGAAGTTTTGAAACAATTGGATGATGAACGTTTCATTGTTAAAGCATCATCAGGACCAAGATATATTGTTAATTGCAGAAACTCCATAGATAAAACTAAATTGAAACAAGGTGTAAGAGTTGCATTAGATATGACCACCTTAACCATCATGAGAATCCTACCAAGAGAGGTTGATCCTCTAGTTTATAACATGACCACATTCAGACCTGATGAAGTTTCATTTGGGACTGTTGGTGGGTTAGGTGAGCAAGTTAGAGAATTAAGAGAAGTTATCGAATTACCATTGAAGAATCCAGAATTGTTCCAAAGAGTTGGTATCAAACCACCAAAAGGTGTGTTACTATATGGTCCACCGGGTACCGGTAAGACTCTTTTAGCTAAAGCTGTTGCCGCTACTATTGGTGCCAATTTCATTTTCAGTCCTGCATCAGCCATCGTTGATAAATATATTGGTGAATCTGCTAGATTAATTAGAGAAATGTTCAGTTATGCTAAAGAACATGAACCTTGTATTATCTTTATGGATGAAATTGATGCCATTGGTGGTCGTCGTTTCTCTGAAGGTACATCTGCTGATCGTGAAATACAACGTACATTGATGGAATTGTTGAATCAAATGGATGGGTTTGACTATTTGGGCCAGACTAAAGTTATCATGGCCACTAATAGACCTGACACGTTAGATCCTGCTTTATTAAGAGCTGGTAGATTGGATAGAAAGATTGAAATTCCATTACCAAATGAAGCTGGTAGATTAGAAGTTTTCAAGATTCATACTGAAAAGATTTCTAAACAAGGTGAATTTGATTTCGAAGCAGTTGTTAAAATGAGTGACGGGTTCAACGGTGCTGATATTCGTAATGTTGTTACAGAAGCTGGTTTCTTTGCTATCAGAGCTGACCGTGACTATATTGTTCAAAACGATTTATTAAAAGCTGTTAGAAAAGTTGCCGAAACAAAGAAATTGGAAGGTAAATTGGAGTATGAAAAATTATAAGCTCGTCTTTAATGACAGCCTGATATGGAGTCATATCAGGTCATATATACAACAAAATACTAATCTATTTCGATGACTATTCTTCTCTTTTTATATTGTTCTGTATCTTCGGTATCCCCCTTGTTCGTATTCTTTTCCTCTACTTCCCTGCCATCGATAGTGTCGGTGTGTTCTGACTTATCAATAATTGGCATTTTATAATGTTTCTCAAACTCTAGTGTAAGATGTTTTTTCAGCTCTGCAAATTTGTTTTTGAAATTTCGGTCACAATAAACACAATGCATATCTGAATTTTTAATTACAAGTTCAATTTTTTCTGAAACCAATCGTTCATCCTCAGCTTTCAAAGGAAGATCCTCAAAAGGTACGAAAAATTTTGTAGTGAATGAATTGTAATGTTGCTTTCTCTTCATCTTTTCAGAGTAAAAATCACGTGTAATCATATGAACGTGCAAATTAGCCATCGAAGGAACACTATGAACTCCGACTTGAATAAAACTTTTGTCTTCGTGGATATTGTACTCCTCTTTCAAGCGGGCAGACATTATATTTCTCACCTTCTCAATTACCAGAGCTATATCTGTTCTTAGCTTTTGATCTTCAAAAACGGTTAGTGGGTTCTGTCTGGTGACTTTAGAGTCTTTTGGAAGAATCAAGTAGTGCATTAGTGCCTTATTGAACTTGTCTTTGATCACCACGAACTGATCATCTTCAAAAATACGTGACTCCTTCTCAAATGTTGGGTTCCTTATGTACTTCTCCAGTGCAAATCTGAAGCTCATGCTGATATTTTATACTGGTGTCTAGAAAGCTAGTGACAAGTTATAGCTTGAGTTGCATCTCAAAGTAAGTGAATTTAGAAGTGTGTCTGTCAATAAAAAGGTTCAGTAGTGCTGTAGTATTCCAGAAGTCGATTGAAGTACAAGTCCCTTCCAATAAAAAAAGAATCTATTAAACAAATCTATTTACTTTGTATGGAAGCCAGTTCCTGGTTTATTTCAAGCTTCATCGCCATCTACAACAACTAAGAAACCACCAACTAGATGCAAAGAGCCACAAACAAAAACGTCAACCTCCTCATCTAACGACCTAATGTATTTGACACTTGATTCGATATCATGGAAAACGTTTCTGTTTGAAGTAGGATCCAACTTAGACCACTCTTCAGCTAATTCCTTTTGAACTTCAAGTTTATCAACGGCATCTTTTGAGGTATTCATGGAAACCAAATCAGCAGAATAATTACCAGAAGACCAAGTGACATTTGTTGTGAAGAGAACTTCATCAAATTTCAGTGGAGAAACACCATCGTATAATCTTCCAACTAATGCATTAGCATCCCTGGTTTGTTGATTGAACAACAATACTCTTTTTCTTTTTGGGTTTGTAACACTTTTAAACCATCCACTGGAAGCATCGACACTTTCCTTAGTATGGGCACCATCAATGTACCAATTGATCTTACCTTCTTCGATCAACTGACATCTACCTGGCCAAAAAGTAGATTCTAGACCTTTTTCTGTCTTACCTCTTGAAACTTGAATTCCTAATTTCTCAAGATGTTCATTAGACAATGCAACAGCCAATGCCGCATTCTGTCTCTGGAAGGTACCTGGAATACCGAGCTTGCAACCTTCAGCAAGTTTTTCATCTATGATGGACAATTCCGTATCTTTTTCAGCAGCCCTGTCTTTCAGTACTTGTAAGGCATCTGGCTCTTGTGGAACAGTGAAAGCTTTAGCGCCTTTTTTGAAGATACCACCTTTGTTCCATGCTATCTCCGTTAGTGTGTTACCAAGCATGAAAGTGTGATCAATTCCAAGAGCAGAAACACCAGCAACAGTTGGTTTTTCAATAAGATTAGTGGAGTCGAATTCACCTCCAACACCAACTTCATAAATGGCGGTATCAACACCTTCCTTCACAAAAACGTGGAAAGATAGCAAGGTTAAATATTTGAAATACATCGGTTTGATATCTGACCCCATATGAGGGAAATCGGCTTCGTTTGATGAAGTGCTTGACAGTTTATCCCAAACCTCGAAGAAATATTTGGTGAACAGGTCTTCAGCTATAGGCTGGCCATTGATCCTTATTCTTTCACGCACAGACTTCAAGTGAGGGGACGTATACAGACCAATTTTTGGAATTCTTTCATGGTACTGTCTCAAGATAGATTGAGTGAAGGCACAAGTTGAGCCTTTCCCTTTAGTACCAGTGACATGGATGATGTTCAGCTTGTTAAAATCAGAGGCTTTATAACCAATCCTTCTTGTCCATTCCAACATTTCTGGCATGGCCATGGCATTTTTGTTGATACCTGATTTTCTGACAGCCTCAATAGTGGCAAAATTGGATTGAAGTGAGTTTAATGCATTAATAGCATCCTGTGTGATAAGAACTGTTAGTCATTATGCACTTTCTCCATTGATCTGAGCGCTCTCGCAGAGAAAAAAACTAAGGAGTGTCAAAACATACAGTATAAGAGCGACGCATTGGATTTGAGGGTTCAATAGCCATAAATCAGGTCTTCCTCTGGCCTAATTGTCCAATTTCTCCAGAAGGAATCCCAAAGTTATCAAAAGAGGCCTCTTCAAGAAATTTTCCAGGATCTTGTATATTATTATGTCAGCACAGAGAATCACACCAAAATCGAATCACTAAAAAAAGGCTACGGTGAGCTCTTGACAGGTTTCAATCTTTTGAATCTGGTGCAAGCTGTTGAGAAACATATCTGGTAGCCTGTTTCCTTAAAACCATAGACTTAGTTGGCCCTGTGCTCGACTGTTTGGTGCGGTTACTACACTTGGTGGAAATCAAGAATAATTGCGAGACGTTTATCATCTCGTTATCCTGAAACTCTGTCTTTGCTCGAAAACTCACGTTTCAAACGACTCTTTGAAGAGCATCTGTCTTTTTGTACACTCAACTGGTCACCATACCACATTATATATACCTCTTTCAACTCAATTAACCCAGGTCTGTGAACCAGAGGGACACACAGGCTCAACCCAGTTCGATTTATATGAGATTTCACCACATCACAAGCCTCATCGCATCAATCTAACTCAAAAAATGATGATGAATGGAGGAAGAAATTCCAATAACGAAAAGGCAAGGATTGCAGAGAACTACAACAGACTATACTCCCAATTCTGCTCTGATGAAATCAAAGAAGTTGGGAACTATACAATCATCAAACAAATCGGTGAAGGTTCATTCGGGAAAGTTTATCTGGCGAACCATAAGCTAACGCATACCAAGGTCGTTTTAAAAACAGGTAACAAGACAGATCCGAACCTAGTGAGAGAGGTTTATTATCATCGTCAATTCAAACATTCACATATAACGAGACTCTATGAAGTCGTTGTCTCCGAAGGTATGATATGGATGGTCCTGGAGTACTGCCCTGGGAGAGAGTTATATGACCATGTTCTTTCATGTGGGAGGGTGCCTTGGGAGGAATCAAGAAGACTGTTTGCCCAAATAGCAAGTGCTGTGCTATACGCACATTCATTGAATTGCATTCATCGTGATTTGAAGCTTGAGAATATCTTGTTAGATAAAAGGAGAAATGCTAAATTATCAGATTTTGGATTCACGAGGGAATGTGAACAGAGAAACTTCTTAGAGACCGTTTGCGGTACCACTGTGTACATGGCTCCTGAATTGATCCAGAAAAAAAAATACGATGGGTTTAAAGTTGATATCTGGTCCCTTGGTGTGATATTGTACACTATGCTTTATGGCCAAATGCCATTTGATGATGATGATGAAAATATGACTGGTTATAAGATCGTCAATGAGGAACCAACTTACAGAGAGGACATTCCAGTGGAGGCCGTCACATTAATGAGAAGACTTTTATCCAAAGTGCCCAGTGAGCGTCCAAACACTATGGAAATTTTGAGTGATCCATTCCTAGATAATGTTGGCTTGAACCACTTAGATTCGACCATGTCCGTTTTGAAAGCTATGGCAGGTCAAAAGCATTTCCATTCAAAGAGTGAAAAACATTTATTGAAGAAGTTAAAAAGTTTGGGTATTGATACACATGCATTACAGAAAAGTGTTATAAATAGGAAGGCGGACTCATTATGTGGATTATGGGACTTATTATTGGAAAAGGAGAAGAAAAAAGAATTCAAGAAATATAGAACTAGAAGTCGGTCAGTTTTGAGAATCCCAGAGTCTACTTCCAGAAGAGTCAGTCAGTTTATGGATGCATCACCCCCATTAAGCAGAATAGTAAGTGGGTTTAGTAATAGATCCGTTCAAAACGACAATCAGGAACAGCAAGAGACTAAATCCATTGCTCAAAGTCTTAATAATGAATCTATGACAAGTCCTGAAAAGAAAAAGAATGGATTTATGCAAAAATTTTCCAAACTTTGGAAGACCAAGAAATCGGAAAACAATAATAACATTTCCAATAATCAAAAGCATTCATTTGACAGCATCAGCAAAGAAACGAAAAACAACACTGCACAGGTTTCACCAAAACAAGTAACTTATGACCAGAATAATAGTAGGCTTTCCATTCCTAAACCAACATTCAAAGCGTCACCAAGCCTTACTATTCACGAACCTAAATCACCAACAAGGACATCAACATTTGAACATAGTAAACCAAGGCCAAGGCCTGTATCTATGATTTCTCAACAATCTGTTGTTTCACAGATCACTAATATTTCAGATATGAGTGTTGCATCGCATAACACTACAAATTCAGATGGCACAGCTAGACCACCATTCACTAGAAAAAGGTCTTCAGACACTTCATTATACAGTAAGAACACTGCCAGACGCTCCCTAAGTTTGATTTCTAGTAACTCCAGTGCATCAGACAGAAGTTCTAGGAAAGGCTCATTATATGACCAATCCACTTCATCTGACTATAGTTTCCGAACTAACAGGGGAAGAAAGTTTAATGAATCTGTATTCCCAAAAAAGTTCAAGAGACGGAAATCTCCACTGGGTATCCCACCATCTAGCAAGTTTAAAAGATCTAAAGCTTTCATCATTGAAGAGGAAGAGGATGATGAGGAAGAAGATGATAACATTGAAGATATTGAAACTGATTTGGAGAATTTGGGGATTGGCGAGTCTACTAGGGTTGCGTCTGATTTTGAAAGTGATGTTTCCGAACGTGGGAGACAATTATAATGTTTTTAACGAGACTATTTGTTTGAGTTAAAGTCATATGGACGTTAATTAGTTTTATGAACAATGAATCCGTATCTGCTACATTGAGATATGAGCAGTTTTTGTTTAATCATTTTGATGGAGGAATATTGATCCCCATACTCTGTAGTAAAGTAGCAGCTGGCCCAGAGGCACCGCCCTCAGTTTGCATGCTTTTAAACAACTCTTGCAAGGATTGTGTAGCGTCGCCCGATGTAAACTTTTTCAAAAGTTCCTCTTCTTCGCTATCAGGTTCGTAATCATCAGGTAGTTCATCATCTTTCAACTCAAGATTTCTAAAAGTTTCCAGATCTTCATCTGATAGCTTCAGTGCTTCTTTGGCGAAAAACTCAAAAAAATCATCTTCGTCAATGGCCACATTCTCCTTTGCAAGGTATTCTCTAGCCTTATCATCTTCATCCTCTGTGTCGTCAGAAAAATCCAACTCTTCAATCTTGGAAGTAGATCGCTCTCTATATAACTCCTCAGACTTGTTATCAACACCGTCAGGACCAGCGTTTGTATCTTTGAAGAAACCTTCAAGTCTGGATATGATCTCATCATCATCTCCCTCTATTTTTTCCTCGTTTGTGGTGTCATGAAGTGCAATATTTGGTTCAACGTACTCCTCAATCCTCATCAACCTGATCAATTCCCTTTGTAAAATATCACCCTTTTCATTAAAACACTTTATCTCATCATTTGAAGGAAGATATCCATCTCCAAATTCTGGATGATCAGTGAGATAATTTCTGAGTGATTCAGTAACAAGTTCACCGCCTGCAAGTTCCCGTGACACATTCTGAGACTTCGAAAAATAATCAATGAACAAATATGCCAACGCCGTGGTCCTTATCTTCAAACTAACTAAATCGTTGTCTTGTATCTTTGGGGGCCTGTTAGCATTTATTCCTTTCCCGTGTGCTAAGACAGCTTGATTCAAAATATTGGTTTTCATTAGTAAACCGGCCAACTTTCTGGGTATCGTGATTTCCACTTCAATTTGCCCCTCTAATGCTTTCACTGGAAATTGCTTCAACTTTTTCACGATACTCTTATCAATCTCTTCAACTTTTGAGCACTTATACACGGCCCTGTCTAAAAACTTGAGAGCTTCCTTCATTTTCAAACCACGATCTTTGTAGTATTCTTCTGGTATGATGAGTATTCTTCCATGGTTTACCCAATCTCTATTTCTTGCATTCTCTGGTTCCAGCCAGCCTGGGAGATATTCAGCACTCTCTATCAACAAGAATGCTCCTTCTGTATCCGCCAAATGTATGTATAAGTCTTCATAAGTCTTTGATAACTCAAACAATATCTGCGTTACTAGCCATTCATCATTGAAATAATCGCCAAACTCCATCTCCCCGAATATGTAATCAATGTCATTGCGCTCCACTAGTTGGAAGTTCACAGGCGACTCGTTCCATACATAATAATCAATCCAAGGTTTAAACCTCACCTGAAGATCTTTGAAGACCCTCTCAAGTTCACTCTTGATCTCTTCTTTTGAAATGACCGGGTTCACATAAAACATAGAGACAATCAGAGACTCCTTCTCCTGAAAATACGTGTCATCTTCATCCCAAATGGATTCAGGGCTCAATCCTCTAGCCACTTTCATTCCAGCTTCTATATAGCAATTGTGAACAATTTTATTTATACCCATTCCCATTAAAGCTGTAATTCTTAAGCCTCTCCAAAAATTTATGAAAACAGTGCGCAAACCAATTATACGTTATATATTATCGTTATCACTTCAAGCTCCAACTCTTTTGCCTTATTACTGTTTAGTCTTAATTTGAAGCACCACGATGAACGAACTGAGTCAATTGGTATGGGATGGCCATATCAACGTGAGTTTCACGCTAGCTTCCAACGATAGCAACCAAATGGAGAAGAGTCGAAAATATTACGTTAGTATTTGATCGTTTCAAGGTGATGAGGTGACAGAACTAACAATGAGTTGAAGTGCTCAGTCAGAAGAAACTCTTATTTTGCGTTGTATTACCCAAAGGTGCTTGAATATCTAAAACCTTACTTGTTAGTTCCAGGTTGGGCCCAGTCGTCCGAATGGTGGCTGGAGTTTGAAGAAGTCCCGTTGAAATGGTGAGTTGAGCTCGTTTAGTATGATGTACAATTGAGGACTGACAATGATATGTTTAGGAATCACCCAATAGGTTTACTGCATGATGTGTTGACAGGTCTAGATCCCCAAAAGAGAAAGCGCAATCAAGACTATGTGTGGAATCTGACCCTCCATTACAGAAACTATCCAGAGAATTATCTTCTTCCACTGCCCACTTTCAAGACTCTCGAGACACATTGGGTTAATCAGGTTAAGGAGTCATGTTATGTTCAACACGGGACTGCCAAACCGGTTATGATACTATCCAAACAGGAGTCGTCAGATCTGTGGAAGTCCGTAGAAGAACATGACTATAGAACTTTCTGGGAAGTCATGCCAAAGATACAAGGGAAAAATCCAAAAAAACTGAAAAATATTCCAGTACGGCTTTACTTACCTGCTTCTGATAAGGTGGTTGATGTTCCAGTGAAGCCTCTGGTAGAAGGCTCAGAAGATCTGATTAGTTTAGGTCAAGCTTTGAAGGATGTGCTGCCCGATTTTTTTCCCTCTGCTAAGAATAATATAATTGCAAAACCTGTTCTACATGGTATTACAGTCCCACTAGAGACTCCACTAGCTGACCTATTCTTCGAAGGATTGTATTTAGACGGGTTTTTACATATTTCAATTATCCTAATAAGCTGAATATTTCTACGACTCTTTCACGGACCATCCAATCTTCGAATAATGCATTATATTTAAAAAATCACTCTATTTAGGAACTTCAAAGACAGCCTGTAGCCATATACGATACATCTTAAGTTGTCTCTTTCTGTTGACAAGCAATCTTCTATCAGTACCTATCTTGTTCTCTATAAATTTCTTTGTGAAGATTTCTCTCAGTTCTTCTTCAGTAAAGAAATAAACTCTTGTACCATCACCTCTTATATAGAAATTATCATCTAATAATCTATGCTTTTTGAAACGGACTTGTGCTAAATCATATCTTCCGTAATCTCTGAATAGAATCTTACCACCTGGTTTCAACACTTTTTTCAAGTTATCAACAGCTTGATTCCATTGTTCTGGAGCTAAAGCACTGAAAACGAAAACCATCACAGCGATATCGACTGAATGTGGTTCAACACCTTCCGGTAGCGCACCCTCTGGGTTTGCAAGATCCCATACTGCTACATGCGCATATTTTGGATCAAAATTCTCGCTTGTTTTAACTAGATCAACAGCTTTTGGACTGAAGTCTGCACCTATTATTCTTAGATCTTCATTTTTATTTTGATTCAAGATTGGGAAAAGAGTATTACCAGCACCACAACCAATCTCAAAAATAGTGACAGGGCCATATTCTTCCTTGGTGGCCTCGTAAAGTTGAGGGAACTCAATTTGTAACCATTTTCTATCTTTAAAGAAGTTTTCCCTATTGTTTTTGTAAAAAATATCCCAATATTTGGCTGGGTTCCCATTGTATAATTTCTTATCGAAATCTTTTACTGGGGCATCATATTGTTTTGAAATTTTTTCTTTAGCCTCATTCACTTGCTCTTCACCCCATTCAACATTATCCCAAGCGTTATGATTCCAAACATCTTCTTCTGTTTGTAATTTACGTTGACCAAAGACAAATGGATCATCTCTTCCTATACGGGTATCGGCTTCCTCATAAGCTTGTTGAACCTCTTCTTTCGGTATGGTTTCGCTTATTGTCAGTTCTTCGAGCTTATCTTCGACACTCATCTTTGAATTCTGTGCTACTCCTATTTCTGGTGAGATGTTTCATTCCTTCAACGTCAAAAGCATGAAATTTACCATCTCATCTCATCGCTCTGCAATTTTTTATTTTTTCTGTTATGGGCACATCATCAATATCCACCTCTCTCTTTTCAATCCTCTTCTCATTCTTGCTTACATAGTCTGAAGCTAGCAGATTACTTGACTCTTCCTTTCTGGTTCGAATTTAAATCGAATTAGAGGCACAAGTCTTGCCCAGGTAGATTTTATGCCATTGCTATTTACTGTCACGAAGTGAGTGGAACCCTGGAACCATATGAACAGACTGCCATATCAGATTACTAGGTACTTAATTAGCCCCCGGGACCTGAAGAGTGATTTTAAAAGTACTTTTGTATGACTTTTCTTGAATACTGGCCTAAAGCTCTCGTAGAATATTGTAAACTATCACAACCAGTTGATATCAATCAATTTCTTTCTAAACTGCGGACCATTATTTTATTTTACAACTGTTAAACTTTCCCTTCTCCAATCATCACCAGCTACTACACAATAAGGAACTGACTTTATTAGGGTCTCGGAAATTTTCTTATGCGCTTCCTCTATAGAATTCGTACTCAATCTATTTTTAACATTCAGTAAAGTATCTGATTCCACAAGATTTGGTTTGTCTTTAACCAGCTTGGGATCTCAAAATGAAAGGGGAATGTCGAGCCAGGCCCAGCAAAGCTGAAACCGAGCACTAAACTCTCTGCAAATCTCATTGGATCATGCTTCACTTGCCTCAGTGCCTCATCACAGATCGAAATCATCGTTTTTTGCCAAACTGTTATTTCGGTGGCTGGCAATATCGAATTCTGGGGAAAGTGTGGCCTAACCACTGAGCCAGCCATCAAAAGTGTCACATTTGATGTCTTCCTGTGCTTCCCTCGAAGACGGACGGGCGTTGGATTCAGCTGTTACGAAGGTTGAGACTGTTTCTGGTACTAATGTCAGGTGCAGGGATCCTGTAAAAAGGAATTGCCACCCACCGGATCGTTCGACTTTGCGGGCCAGCTCACCAAACGCACCAAATCATGGAGATGGTTGATCTCTTATAAATAAACCATTATACCTTTGGATCCATTCACCGTTTTTAGATCAAGCATTTGACAACTATTTGTTTTGATCAAACTAAACTTTTGACAGTGAAAGTAAACATCCTGTTTGAATAATAGATGAGATATTTACGGAAGTTCAGTGGTGACGATATCACAGTTGAAGATTTACTACCCTCTATCCAAGATATTGCTCTAGATATTCCTGAAATTCAGAAGAAGAGCGTAAGTAAATGGAGCCAACATCATGAAAGTTTTTCCTTTGATATACTAATAGTGTTATTTAGAAGTTCCTTGTCAAGCTTGATGACCTTCCTATCAGGGTGAAAACTAGATTCAATGGTAAAAAAGGCAACCCAACGAGAAGAGTCGTCAGTACTCCAATCTTTGATCTTGTAACTCCAATGGAAGATTTAGGATTAATACCACCACCAAAGCTTCAAGAAAAACTCAATTACCTTGAGCCAAGATCAAATAGTTCCCAAAGACATAGAAGAAAACCTCCAATCTCATTAAGCCATCAAACTAAGAGCTTACCACATCATCCAAAGAGCCAAATGTATCACCATCACCAAGAACGACCATCAATCAAACGTCAAGTATCAGTTCCAGTGCAGCTGCTGGATCAGAAATCTCAGACATTGCACCAAATCCATGACTACACAAACATTATCCAAATCTATGAAGAAAACTCACCATTCGGTGTATACCCAAGGCAACTCCCTGAACAAGACTTACTCACTACAGAACACAAAAACCTTTCATCACCTGAAGTCAATTCAGCTTCTTCGGAATCGGATGTTGCATCAAATCCATCAAGTACCTACTCCTTTGTAGATTCGGCAGAGGATGATATTTTAAGTGTGGAACCTTCCTCATTTGAAAAGAACACTAATCAAGATCCTACAAATCACAAGACCAATCTACACCCAAGAGACTCAGTCAAATACCTCAGAAACTATGATGATGCCAATAACGAGTTTGAAATCAATACCAAAACACCACCAATATTACCTCAGCATACAGTTAATGTGATTAAGAGAGATCCTTATTACAAATCGCGTGCCAGTTTTGAAGGTGACCGTGGACAAGAGTCTCCAGCACAACAATCACCTTGTAATGAGCGTGATACTGCTATCTTCACGAGAAGATCAAGAAACCTACCACCAGTCCCTTCGAGTGAATCTGATCCATCTAAAACTAATAAACGGACATTGATGAATCCAGTACCGAACTTCCATCAATTTCAATCACCAGGTTATACAGGGCGTCTCCGTGTTGTTAATAGGGTTCCGAGCTGAAAATATATCATCGAATTTTCTATAGAATACATATATATATATACATAGTAACTAAAATTAGACTTTGCATATGAATTAAATAAAGACAGATATAAATTTGGAATAACGTTATTAACAAATGTAGTGTGGGCTAATGTTCGGTAAGAAATAATAGACCTGGAGGTAGAAACCAATCCAGGACATCAGAGAATCACCATCAATTTTCATCTCAGAAACTTTGACCCAATCAGAATTATGGAAATGAAAATCCTGATCAGTAAACCTATTCTCTATTTGGTTAAGTTTCTTGAAATTTGTAAGATGAGAAAAGGGAACTAGGAGATATAAACAAGGAGAGAATTGTTTTCATTGTCCGTTTTTTTGGGTTCTGTTCTGACCTCGAAAATTGGCAGATTTCTGGGACTTTGAGCAGGCAAAAAACTAATAACGCGCATAATTTATTACGAAAGCAATAGAAACATTTGCAACTATCTATAATGCTATCTGGTATCTATAACTATTTTCCTAATGATTCTCTAAATCTGCTGAGCTTCACTGGGTTCCCATATTCATCTATAGGCTCCAATTCTTGTTCTTCTTCTTCTCTATAGATGATCTTCCCTTTGGTCTCATCATCCCTTTCTCTCTCCAAGTATTTAGAAAACATCTTCTTTCTTAAATCTTGATATTCTCTCTGCAGCATGTTATCATCTATGTAATAACTCGGGTCATCCACTTCATCGTTCTCAACAATTTGATCGGTTAGCACATTTCTATCATTTGGATCTTCTTCTTCATCCTCATCATCTTCTTCATCATTATCGATATTTTCATCTTCATCATCATCTAACTCAGCAGCAGTGTAAATGTTCATATCAGTCACTGAGTTCAAAGCATCTTCATCCTCTTCATCATCCACTATGTACGCCTTGATTCTTTCATATTCATCAATCTGCGGGTTGTAATCTGGTGTAACTTTTGGTACAGCAATCACATTACCTTTAGATTCAACTTTCGTCCTATCAATCTTGAATCTTGACGCCTTCAAAACATCTTTCACTTCAACGTTCTCTGCGTCTGACTTGGTATCAGAAATGAACTTTTTTGCTGCTAGATCCTCCAAAGCACCTGATGTACTTGTCGCAACTTGTATGGAATTGGAATTTCTTTGCTTGAATTTTGAAACCTTTTGTTTTGGAGACTCTGAATCTTGGGTGATATTCTTCTCGACAATATCAGATGTGACTTTTTCTGTTTCCAAAAATGGAACAGGTGATGGGAGTATATTCTTCTTCGTGCCATCACTACTTCTTTGTTTAAATCTAGAGACTCTAGGTTTTGACTTGGGCTCCTGATTTTCCTCTTCTTTCTTAATCTCAGGTGTGGGGAGATGTACTGATGGGACTTCTTGTTCAATGATATCTTTCTCCACGACTACTTCAGACACGGCTTTTTCCACAATATCACCTGAAGATGAAGGTTTTTGATTAGTTTGGGTTGGGATCTGATCGTAGTTGTGCAATCTCATTTGCTTGAATTTTGAAACCTTACCAATATCTGTGGCATTCTTAAGCTCATCTGAAACGTTTTCGATTTGTTTTATTTGTAGCTCTGGTGCAAACGAGACAGATTTTTTCTTTGAGGTCTTAATTCCAATATCAACAGGTTCATCTTTATTATTGACTGGTCTGCCAATTTTGGCCTTTTCTTCACGGATACGTTCCAACTCTTTCATAAACAAAGTTCTATGTGTTCCCGGAATCATAGAATCCGGATTAGTGCTGAAATCCCAATCCTCATCCTCGTCCTCGTCTTCGTCTTCATCATGTTCAAACTCAAAATCTTGTTCATCATATTCGTAATCGTATTCACCATCTTCTTCAAATTCATCTGCAATAAGTTGAAGCTGTAATATGTCCTCTTGGTCTATAGCAGGTTCTTCAGTGAAAACGTTGTCCCATTCACCGTTGAGTTCAACAACCGGTTGTTCTGGTTCGACTCCAACAGATCTCTGATCAGATCTTTCAGTTTCATTCACGACAGGGTCTTCCTTTCTTTGCTTTGGTCTGTCTTCAATCCCTGTTATACCCATTTGTCTCAATAACTCATAGTATTCATTATCTTCATCTTTGAGTCCGCTCTTAGACTCATCTGTGACTACTTCTTGAACACTGTCTGAGTTTTCTTTCAGCTCAGCGTTTTCTTTGCTATTGATTTCATTTATATTTGTGGTTCCATTGACCTCGGCTTCCTTTTGAGCTTCCTTACTTTGGACGTTCTCGTCGGATATTTCTTCAATTTTTGGTTTTGGTCGTATTTCCATATCCTCCAACAGTTCAGCAATCTGATCATCATAGGTTTGATCCAAAGATTTGCTGGTTTTCTCAGCAAACCCATTGACTCTACTATCGTCTTGCTTTTGAACAGAACTGCTAATGACGTTCCCATCTTCATCCAGCTCTTCTCTGATATCCATGAATGGAAAGTCTTCAACCTCTCCCACAAATTGTACTTCATCTTTTTTCTGGTCTTTTTTGTCCTTGTTCTTCTCGTACTCTTCAAGATGAGCGATGTTTTCTACCGTCTTCTTAGCTTCTTTTATCTTAACGCCAAATTCTCCAATCGCCTTGTTCAAAAATTTCAGTTTATTCTCCACTGACTTGATAGCTTTAGAAGGATCTCTTTCAACAAAATATTCAGCTCCTAAAAACACAAGAATCTTTTGAGGATTAATGATTTGCCCCTTAACAATTGCTTTTGAGTTAAGTTTGACATCAACAGGTGGTTTATCCGATTCTTTATACTGTTGAAAGTCCATCAATTTGAATTTCAAATCATTATATTGGGCCTTATGTCTTTCTAAAATTGCCTTTTTCTCCTGCAAACTAGACACAGTCTGGTCTATTCTTGTCCTTATGGCATCCATCATAAACTTGGAAATAAGTCCTTATGCAAGCAATTCACCGCACTTCTGTAGACAATAGAAGATCAAATACTTATTCTTTGCAAATAGTTGAAAAAGTTTATACTACAAAGGAAAAAAGAGCAATTCCGGGGTCTCTGAGATGAGATTCCTAATCCGGTAAATTCCGACCTGTTGTTATTTTGGTTTCAGAAATTCATTATAAACTTTTCGTGTCAAAAGTGTTTCGGTCCTTTGTGAAGATTCCTGTAAGTACTCGCTAAACTGTTACTGGTTGGTGTGTTAATTACCTTATTATATATATTGACAGTGATCTGACTAAAGTATTAGAAACAATGGCTCCAACTCAATTAGAAATCAAGACCAAAGCCCTAGGCAGATTGATCAAAGAAGAATCATTATATCAAACTGAACTAAAAGAACAAGAAGAGCATGTTGAAGGTCTAAAGAGCTCTGGTGCTGATCAATATGACATCAAGAAACAAGTTGAAGTGCTAGATGACACTAAAAAAGTCATCCCAGAAATCCGCAAGAAGATCGATGAAGCACAACAATCGCTAGAAGAATACCTGAAAGAATATAACGGTACAGAGGATTTGACCGCTTCAAGAGAAAATATTGAAGTTGCCCAAAAATTACTACAATAAGTGAAAACTTTTAGAAGTAATAATATAAAACATTGGTGTTTTTGGTTTGATTTGTTCTATTTGGTCATTATTTACGTATGTTCGCATGATTATCTTCCCAGTCTTTCAACGCCTCCTCCCATTCATCATCAGCATTGAATGGTTTTTCTAGTTTTTCAGCTTCTTCTACCATCTCCTTTCTGCGTTTTTGTTCCTCCTCGTCATATTTAGCTTTATTGTCAATCCATCTATCCTGAATGTCGACGTCTGCAGCACCACCTTGTCTTGTAGCTTCAGCCCAAACTGCATCACCTCCAACTTCTGTAGTACCGAACATGTAACCATTAGCCTTATCAATCACCGTTAACAAGTTGATCATTGATTGTTTATCCTCCACTGCTAGCACCTCAAATGATACTAAATTGAAATCTTCTACCAGTTCAGCAATATAGTTTGTTAATGTAGAATATCTTTTCCCCAAAACTGAGTTTGATTCTTTTTCAATATGCGGTTTCAAATATGATAAATCCTGCACTTCTGTATAATAGTCTAGATTGAACGGTAGATCTCCATAGTTTGATACCAGATCAATTTTGCTAAACACATTAATGTGCGGTAAATCCAGTTGTAACATTGATCGTAGAGCTAACAGTAAAATTGAAATATATTGTGAGGGACTCGTAAGGTAAAGAGAATCAATCAAACTGACAACACATAATCTCATGTCTAACTTTTTCTCTAGGGCTTTGAAAATCTTCTGCAATGATGAATGATGAGTAAACAATTCAACTTGTCCTGGGCAATCAAACACAATATAAGATTTCTCGGATATCTTAGAAATCTTGCTAATCAATAAATCTATGGAATCATCAAGAGATTCTAAAGCATACATCAACCCACCATTTGGGCCCAAGTCCTGCTCTTGCATAATTTCTTCCAAAGTTATAAAATCCCTTATATCTAAATCACAATCATAAGGTAATCTATCATTAGCAGGATCCAAATTGATTACCGATGATTTTC
Organism: Hansenula sp. yHMH451; assembly: GCA_030571095.1. Classification (NCBI taxonomy): domain Eukaryota; kingdom Fungi; phylum Ascomycota; class Saccharomycetes; order Phaffomycetales; family Wickerhamomycetaceae; genus Hansenula; species Hansenula sp. yHMH451. Next base: position 200,942 of record JAJLXE010000011.1, read on the forward strand.
TTCCGATGGCATTAAAGAACTGAACAACACCATCGCAATAAGTGGACTTTCCAGACCCAGGAGGACCTATAACTATTTGGCCGAAAGGCATTTCTCTGTATCAATATGTTCTAGTAAAATAAGCAAACCTTGGTAAAAATGGTTGGGATTTTTGTGAACTCAAAAGAATCTTTAATTTTAAGCTTATAAATTTTGAGCCTTTTCAATTTTTTTATGGTTCTGTCATGATCCCGTGCCATTAGTAGCCTCTATACTCTCAGCTTTGCTTTTGAATAGGAACAACTTTGCCATTAAAACAATTAATTTCTAACTTTTTTCTAGATCCAATTCTTGGGCTTGATCAGGTACTAGTATTACATCTCTACCTCACTATTTCTTGACTCAATTCTTTTTTATTCACTATTTCATTATCGCCAAATCCGCTGCCCCTACCGATTTCTGACCATTCGTTTTTCTCGTCGAAAGAAACATCAACAGCTCTTTTCAAATTGAGATCATAACTTGTTCGATTCCGCTAGATCTGACACAATTCTTTGTTGTTGGTTTTTTGTTCTTAACTACTGCTACTCGTTTACATTACTTCAGGGTTTCTCAATTGTTCTGTTACTGAATTGTTCAATCGCTCCCTGCTCACACACTCAAAGGAAAAGCACCACATAACCTGTTCGCCACCATACATACCATGCCTCTAGTTGACGAGAAATTACTACAAAAACAAGTGTCAGTGGCGCCATTGGTGTTACTATCAGCTGTTGATCACTACAATAGAATTGCCAAAGATACCAAGAAAAGAGTTGTTGGTGTGATATTAGGTGACAATTCCACTGATACCATCAGGATTTCCAACAGTTTTGCCATACCTTTTGAAGAAGATGAGAAAAATCCAGATGTTTGGTTTTTGGATCATAATTATATCGAATCAATGAATGACATGTTCAAAAAGATCAATGCCAAAGAAAGATTAATCGGATGGTACCATTCAGGTCCTAAACTAAAGTCTTCAGATTTAAAAATCAATGATGTCTTCAAAAGGTATACACCAAATCCAACTTTATTGATTGTTGATGTTAAACAACAAGGTGTTGGTATCCCAACAGATGCATACATAGCCATTGAAGAAGTTAAAGATGATGGCTCCAGTACTGAAAAGACCTTCAATCACATTCCATCCACAATTGAAGCTGAAGAAGCTGAAGAAATAGGTGTTGAACATCTATTAAGAGATATCAGAGATCAAGCTGCAGGTACATTATCAATCAGAATAACAAACCAATTGAAATCTTTACAAGGTTTGCAATTGAAATTAAGAGACATTGTCAACTATCTGGAAAAGGTTTCATCTGGTGCTTTACCAATCAACAACACTATCTTGGGTAAATTACAAGATGTTTTCAACTTATTGCCAAATTTATCAGGCATTGATGAGTTGAACGAAGAAGACGTGGACAATGTTGCTAACTCCAAGAACCCATTGGCCACTGCTTTTACGGTGAAGACCAATGATGAATTAATGGTGACTTATATCAGTAGTTTGGTTAGATCAATCATTGCCTTCCATGATCTAATCGAAAACAAGATCCAAAACAAGAAATTGGAAGAAAAGGAACAAACAGATGCTTTAGCCAAATTAGAGAAGAAGTCAAAGATAAATGGTGAAGAGAAAACCGAGACTAAAGTTGAAAACTAAATTGAGGCAAAATCTGCACTTAAAGAGTTATAAACTGGTATAACACCTGATTTCAACCTTTTTAGTATAATTAAATTCATGAATGTAAACTAGAAAATTCACTCCATGAAACGTAGCTGTAATGTATCTCAACTTTCTCGCTGATGTTCAACCTGTCTGTCATTGGGCCTCAAGCTCATCCAATCCCCGGTAAGTACATAAAGACCCCCAGAGTATTGGAATCGCACCAAAATTGGTAGTTTCAACTGGAAGATGGTCAAGGAACCGAAAAATTGTACTCAAAAAATTCCAATAGCCATTCATAAAAAATCTTTTACCTTCTAGGCCACAAAAGATACTAAATATCGACTTCTAGTATAGAATTCACCACTTATCACGAACACTGCGCTTGATTTCCAAGTTCGGAAGAAGGCTAAAAAAAAAAAATTCAAACATTTTTTAAGTACCAAAATCAACATCAGATTAATATCAACATCAAAAGACTGGGACCAAACCATCTATTTTTGCTTGAAAACAGAACTAATCATACACTCTCAGAGAAGTTGATGTTGTCGATATGATTGTTTTCCGTTCAAGTCTTGCCTTGAATACATCCACCTCGCTGAGGTGCGGTATACCCTCAATAACTAATAGATCCATACAACTGGTGAAATTACAGCTTCATAATCAATATTCAACCCAATCCACCACTACCCAACAATCCACATCGTTAGATCCATCTCCAATAGAATTCATTTCGAACCTAACACCTCCTACTTTTAACGATAAAATAACAAAAGCTCTAAGTTGTACGTCGGATGTTACTGAATCAGCAACAGCGTCGTCAACTTTGAAAACATCACATATCCCATTCGAAGTAAAAGCTAAGGCAAAGGAATCTTCATCTTCGAGTGAAATTAAAACAGATACTACATCATCGAAATCATTTTCCAAAAAAATAGAGCCTTATGTCGCACTTTCCAAACCAAGATTAACTGCACTAGTTGTCTTATCATCAATTTGTTCATATGCCCTAACACCATTCAGTGCAACTGTTCCTGAATTATTGTTCTTGACTATAGGTACAGGTCTTGCCTCTGCTGCTGCAAATGCTATTAATATGGGTCGTGAACCAGAATTTGATAAATTGATGGTTAGAACTCTTGCTAGACCAGTTGTTAGAGGTTTAGTTACTCCAAGACAAGCATATGAGTTTGCTGCTGGTGCTGGATCATTAGGTGTTGCCATTTTATACTTAGGTGTCAACTCAACTGTTGCCGTTCTTGGTGGGATGAATATCGTTCTATATTCATGGATTTATACTTCATTGAAAAGACGCTCTATTTTGAACACATGGGTTGGTGCCATTGTTGGTGCTATTCCTCCATTGATGGGCTGGGCTGCTTCTTCCCCATTGGCACATCCGGGTGCTTGGTGCCTTGCTGCTTTGCTTTATGCCTGGCAATTCCCACATTTTAATGCTCTAAGTCATAATATAAGAAACGAGTATAGAAATGCCGGTTATGTGATGACCTGTTTCACCAACCCAAGATTGAATGCTAGAGTTGGGTTCCGTTATGCTTTGCTAATGTTCCCTATCTGCTTTGGACTGAGTTATTTCGATGTCACAGATTGGGTCTTTCCTATTGATTCTGCGATCTTGAATGGTTGGTTATCCTACTGGTCTTTTAAGTTTTGGTATCAACAAAGACAAAACTACAAAAATGGTACAGGTGTTGCCCCAGATTCTCAAGGTATGAAGCTGGCCAATGCTTACGCTAAAAAGGCCTTTTGGGGCTCTGTCTGGCATTTACCTGGTGTTTTAGTGCTGGCCATGTTACATAAAAAGGGGCGCTGGGATTGGATATTTGGAAGCACGGATCCAGTATTGAAACCATGAAGAAAAAAAAAAGAAAGAAAGGGAAGGGAACAAATAAAATAGTACAATACTTTCCTTCTGTCATATCTATATATTTATATTTATAAATAGTTTCCAATAAAGATCTCTGTATATATAAAAATTGATTAGACTTACTTTTGTGCCCCTACCAGCTGATTATATTCTCGCGAATTTAAAGCTTCTGAAAGCATCAACAAACAACTAAACTAAATATTCTTCAACAGCTTTTAAGTATTTTTCACTCTTTGCTGATTGACTTACTACTCACAATGTACATGCCCAACTTGATCCCTAGGGATACGCATCATCTTTGGGTCCAATCGAGTGAAAGACACAGAAGAGGACCGGAGACCACCACCAACTCTCAACACACGCTACAAGCTCAACAGGCTCATCAAGCTCATCTCAATAGTAGCTTCATAGGTGCGGATGCCATCGATCAGGGACAGAGAAGAAGAACTCTTTTTGCGCCGCCACTATCGGCCTACTCATCAGATAGGCCTGGAGTTTCCAATGATCAAAGGGCCTATGGGACTGATTCAAATGATCCAATGGTTGAGATCAACGCTAAAATTGAGAATATAAGGTCAGTAAAGCAGTTGGGATATAGATATTTGGAACCTTTAGGTGTCGGTAAGACAATGTTCGCCCTAGATGAGGAGGCACATATGAGAAAGCAGCTGGAAGAACAACATCGTGCTGAAGCGCCAACCGCTGAGAATTTACTAGGTGAAGGAGACAATAACGATGATGGTGATGAAGAAGAACAACAACAACAACAGCAACAACAGCAACAAGATCCATTCGAAAGTCTGAACGAGGCTCAAGGTGCTCTGATCAGTGCTCCGGAACCCATTACGGCTACTTTAGAAGGCCAGGATGAAACGCAGGCTACTGAACAAGTTAATTTGGATGATGATATTCCAGAAGCTGAAGAAAATTCATATGATCATATTTATGATGAAGATGATGGAGATACCAATGACCATCTTATTTATGAGGGAGAATCTGCTTTTGAACGCCAATACGATGAGGGCTTCATGGTGTCTGAAGAATATGAGGAGATTGATGCTGCAGAAGAACAGCAACAACAACAGCAGCAGCAGCAACAACAACAACAACAGGACCAGTCTAATGTAACTGGTATTAGAACTCCAAGATTGCAACAGTTTAGTAGGATGGATTATCAAACACCAAATGTGGGATCTTCCAGTATCAATAGAGGTAGAACGAATCAATCCTTCTCCTCAAGTTTCTCACATTCAAACATTTTGCAAGATTCCTTTAATGAGACCACGGCTACACATCCTGGAGATGTTTCTGTTAATGAAAGCGATCTGGATATGATCATTGATGATGATTAAAACGAGCACTACAGGTGTATTAGTTTCAACAATCTCAATGACTTTATCGACTTCATCTAATGATTTCAATTCTATTCACATATATAAATAAAGGAAAAGGCATTTTCATTTCAATTTAATTTCATCCACTTTTGCCCTCTGTAGATGAACCGCTGGAACCATCCATTTCCCACAACTACATCTAGATCCTTTCCAACTATAACCACCAACTTTTGTCTCACATTTAGGACATTGAAATTTCCCTTCTACTTCAGCCTTCCCTTGTAATTCTTCCCTCATCCAATTTAATGGTTCAACAAAATAATGTGAACAAGTATTAGAAGCAGCTTGGGCACTTATTATTCTTCTTGAATTTGGTGCTTTTTTGATGAATTGGGCTTGTTTCGAGTCTTCTTCAGGTGGGATATGATCCACGAATGATGTGGATAATGCAAGTTTTTGTCGACATCTTTTACATCTTAATTGTTTGAGTCCAACTTGTTCATTAACATTCACAGCAGCTTCATCCTCATTCACATACGTCGAGTCTTTGGATAATATTGATTGTCCTGTTGGGTCTGACTTCAAAGAATGTTGAAGTTGCCATTGTCTATAAATCGGACTATGATGATCCAACTGGCAGCCCAATTCGTAATATAGATCTAATTGTTCTTTGAAATTTTCGTTTGGATGTACTATTTTTCTTCTCCTCTTTATAGCATGTATAGCTTGCTGTGGTGTCAAATCATACTTCTTCATAAGATAAGCAGCCACGACAGTTGTTGATCTTGAAACTCCTGCTTGACACATCACTAGAGTACAAGTTTTATGTGCCTTTTTAATTCCTCTTTGTAAACATTCTTCATCAGGGAACATCGCTTTGTTCAAGAATTCATTCACCTCATCAAAATGTTCTATCAAATTGGCATATTCATCATCGTCAACTGGGACCGATTTCGTTATGAATTGTGAATGATATTTTTCTGGTAATTCATCTTTGAAGACCGAAACAATATGAGTGATATGGTTTTCCTCTAAAGCCTTATCACCATAAACGTCTAACGATATATATGAGCCGATATGAACCCCTCCAAGGATTCTATCAACTGTGTTTGATATAGTAGTCATGTTAGAAAACTTTCGTTATACTGTATGAAGTTCTTTTCAAAATGTTTCAAGAATCTCTGCTCATCTCATGGTTTTTAAATTTTTTTGACATCGTATCTGCCAAGAAATCGGGCAAATTGCACCATACAAACAAATCAAACCACAAAACTTAAAGTCCCTTTTAATAAAACAAATTTAGTATTATACACAAAACTATTAAATTACAATCGTTAACTTCGTATCAAAAATTATTACATCTCGTTGATGGATCACTTCATTAAATCATCTAATGTCCTCTAACACCTCTCATTTCCCTCAATTTTAAACTAGCCTTCTCATGACCTTGAGTAGCAGCTTTTAAATAAAACTTTCTTGATAATTCTAAATCAGCTTCTACACCTAACCCAACTTCATAATAATAACCAAGTGCATATTCAGCTTTATCAAATCCACTTTCTGCAGATTTTCTAGCCCATAAAAAGGCTTCTTTATCATTTGGTTCCAAAACACCTTTAGCACCAGTTAAATACCAACCACTTAACGCCATTTCAGCTGCAAAACTTCCTTGTTTAGCAGCTCTTGAATACCATCCAATGGATCTTCTTGGGTCAATTGTGCATCCCAATTTCCCATATTCATAACACCAACCCAATTTACATTGTGCTGGAGCATAGGCCAATTTGGCAGCTTCTTTGTAATATTGTAAAGATACTCGTTCATCTTTTAATAGATTAACAGATTGTAATTCTTTCAAGAATTTACCATCTGATTGAGTCAAAGTTTGATTTTTCAAAAAAATAAAATCATATTCATAATATTTTGCCAACTCAAATAATGCATGAGGATTTTCAACAGATGATAATTCAGCAGCTCTATTCAACCAATATAACGATTTCGAAGCAGATCTTTCCGAACCTAAAGCACCACGCGAATAAATCATTCCTAATTTGAACATAGAGGCAACTGAGCCAAATTCTGCACTCTTAATGAAACACTCTAGGGCTTTTGAATCATTTTGTGAAGTTCCTAACCCGATTTCATAAGAGACACCTAGTCTATACATAGCTTGTTCATGACCTTGATTAGCAGATTTCAAATAATACTCAAATGATTTTTCAAAATCTTTATCCAAAATGGATGAATATGGGACTTTTATACTTGGGGAATTTGAATAAAGGCATGCAACAATATATTGTGCTTCACGATTTTTTGTAACATGAACAACTTTTTTTAAAAGTTTAACCGCCTGCTTAATGAATATTTGTTCATTTTTCTTCATATCATTAGGAGATAAAGTTCTACCTAATTTTTCACCATTGATATTATATTCTCTCATAAATGAATCTTCAGAAGCATATTGTAACATTGTCTTAATCCAATTTAATTGTGGTTGAGCTGTGAAGTTCCCATTACGGAAATCTGCTATAGCATAGTCCTTAATGTTGTTGAAATTCAAAGGTGATATAATGTCAGAGTATAAAGGTATGTTCGGCTGTTGTTGTTCTTGTTGTAGAGCTACTTGTGGTTGTACAGGTCCGATTTGTGCAGGTCCTTGATTTTTAACAATAGGTTCTTGAATTGGTAATTTTTTCCTGGCTGCTGCATGTTGTTCAACTTTATCTAAGCTTGGTGCACGTACTCTTGAAGGACTGGTTATTAATCCTCCATCGACCTGGAACTGCTGTAGTTCGTCACTTAATCTGTCTAATTGTTGAGACATTTCTGGTTCACGTCTCACATTTGAAGAGACAGAAGGCTTTTCCATTGGGACTTTTTGAGCTGGACCATTCCCATGATTCAGATCATCATATGGAGGTGGTGGCATGTCTTCAAACGATTTGATTGTTTCTGGTTCTGTTGCAAATTTTGAGTTGGAAGTATGGCTTGATGCAATAGTAGAGCCAGATTCTAAACTATAGGAGCTTTGAATAGAATTATTTCGAATATAATCTGATTGATCCAAGGGTATTTTTGGAGGTAAAGATGGACTATCTCTTGGAGCTAAGGGAATGCTCTCCGTGCTTATCAACGAAGAATAAGTTGCTGAATTTTTTATATTTGAAACTGAAGGTGCTGTATTTATCATTTGGTCTCGTTGATTAATTTGTGAAAGAGAGCCAGTACTTAGATTTGTTGTGTGATAATCAACAAAACCTGGATATGGAACCGTTGGATAAGGAGGAATAGATGGCTTTTGTTGCTGTTTTGGAGCTGCTGTTTTCACTTGAGTCTGGGCTTGGGAAGGTATACTTGAATTTGAAGAGCTGTTTATGGGGTACTGGGGGTTCCCAATTTGTTGATGTTGATGTTGTTGATAATATTGTTTCTGTGGGAACTCAGTTTCGTGTCTAGTGGATAAATTTGAAGTAGGCCCATTGGGTATGCCGTTCCGATACATCACTCCCACTTTTATTATTTTAAAATGTGCAAATTGCTCTTTTCCTCTATCTATTCCACACGTTAATTATCAGTTGTTGCTATGTAGCTTGACGCTATTTTTAAAGAGTGTACCAAGTTTGTAGCAAATCTGTTTTATATGAAAAGAATGAAAATCTAGAACATGACGGGAATTTTGAAAAGGTTTGTTGTATCATAACCCTGACAACGACAAAGCTAATTCTTAACGGCTAAGATCTTCCACCAAATGGGGAATGTGAAATTTCGCATCAAACTTGACACAAAAGCTTGGATTTCACTCATATTGAAAAGTGTTTAATGAAAGTTATATCAGTAATAAAAAGTACTCATATTGCTTCACTACGTTATGGCTATTTCATTAAAATTAGATTGTATCCCGTTTGCTACTCAAGTTAGACGCGTCGTTAGACCTTTTCAACTTCTACCACACTTCGGCAGAAAAATTTATACATCGTACACCAGCTGCGAACTGCACAACCCGAAGAAATACAATCAAAAACAATAAATATAGTTGAAACCCACTCCGTTCTTCATGAAAATAGAAAATGGGTGACATATATAGAGTTTAGCTAACATGATCATAAAAATCAGTATTGGTTTAATAATTTTTAAAATTCATTAGATTAATTTTTATGATATGTCCGACTACTAATTCTTCTGTTCACTTCAAAAAACATCAAAAAGTTTCAACTAAATTTGAAATAAATGGAATATGTACAGCTCTGCATTGAAAACAATTGGTATACTAGGCAACAGACTAGGGTTAAGTAAAACTGGCTCGTTTATATATATTGTGGTTTAGATAAACAACGAAAAGTCATAATTGATTAACTCATATCACGTGACTCTCACGTGAGCTAAATGCATGACCTGGTGTTTCAAAAAATAGTTTCGGTATGAATTGCTTGTATGGCGCAGTGGTAGCGCAGCAGATTGCAAATCTGTTGGTCCTTAGTTCGATCCTGAGTGCAAGCTCTTCTTTTTTTTTTTTGCTCACAAAGTTTTTTTATATACCATTTGAACATTTTTTTCCTCTTTATGAATTTTATGTAACTTTCAAGTCATTTAGAGACGATTTGAATATGTTCAGAAGAATTTCTCGAAGTTGGTAGATTTTAGTACAAAAGTCGCGGATTTTGGGCATCTCAAAATTTTTTTGAATATAAACTCCAAAGATTAAAATTTGACAAGTTTTAAAATCAATCAGAGCTAATAAAAGTAAAAATTCATCAAAATGGTATGGCCATTCAGTAAGAAAGAGGAACCAAAGGAAGGTAGTGGTACTGCTCAACCAGAAAACATAGCCCCAAGAAGAACATCGGCTCCAAGATCCGAACAACCTTTGTTATTAGAAGAAACGGAACCAAGATTTAATAACGGTCCTGCAAAACCAGATATATTAAAAGAAGCAGTAAATAGCATCAGCACTGATGATTTTGCATTAAATCGTCTGGTGATGATACCCTGTTTGAGAGAAGCTTTAATGACAGGTTTATCATCTTTATTGGTGTTTGGTAGTGTTATATTTATTGCTAGAAAATCACCATCAAAAGCTGCTAATTGGGGTGTTGGTGGGTTTTTATTAGGTAGCACAGTATCATGGGAGCAATGTAGAAGTAAGAGAAGAAAAGAACAAGCATTTGCAGCTCAAGCCAAAGAGGTTGTTGCTAATAAAGAAAAACCAATGATGAATTATCAAAAGAATGAAGAATTGGCCGCAAGAAATGAAAAGACAAGGGATGAGGTTAAAAGTTGGTGGAGTCGTTAATGAATGTTATGAACCATTGTATATAGTTATTGGGTCCAACAAGGGAAATGAACATATAGTGATCTTTTAGAACAATCAATTTGGTAGACTAAACCCGAGATATAACAAACAAACAAACAACAGGACAACTGCATAGTCAGCGTCTGAACTTTCAAACCCTCCCTTCATTTAGTAATATTACCAATTATGAACTTCAGTGCATACAATCCCAGTACTGGCTACGATTAACAATCATTTGGCCTCCTTTCCAACAGGGATCTGGTCAATATAAATTTCTTCTCGTACGTAATTTTTTTTGAATTAGTAAAATTACTAAGTGTCAAGATCATCTTTCATTTAACCGGTCAAATCCCAAATCGTAAACGAAAACACTTCTTTATAAATTGAGGGAAAATCCCCAACATGTAATAACTTGATAATCAATCAATAAGACAGATAAATGACAAATAGATCCTTCTTGTCGTTTGGAATAACCATACTAATCGTCATCATTGCGTTTTACGGCTCAAGATTCTCAAGGCTTTTCGGGGCCACTTTTATGAAAACGGCTAATAGAAGTGTTCAAATGTCCACCACTGCAGCTGCTACTGGATTTGCTTCCACTTCCAATAATGAACCAACATCTCAGTTGAGTTTATTTGATAGCTCGTTACCAAGGACTCCTGTGTATTTCTTCAGTCATGGTGGTCCAACTTTCATGTATCCTGAAGGTGAATTTGGTGGTGATAAAGGTGCTTATAAAACTGTCCAAAAATTAGGGAAATATATCCAAACAAGTATTAATCCAAAATTTATCATTGTTTTTTCTGCTCATTGGCAATCAAATTCACAAAATAAAGTGGAAATAGGAATACCAGGTCAAACTAGTAAAAATGTGTTTGGAGTTAAGAAGTCATCCCCAAAGTTAGATCCAGATGAATTAGAATTAATTTATGATTTTGGTGGGTTTCCAAGTTATATGTATGAAGAACAATTCCATTCAAAGGGGAGCTTATCATTAGCTGAAGATATAAAAGCCACTTTAAATTCGAAAAACATAGCGTCAAATGTGGTTTCAAGAGGTCTTGATCATGGTGTTTGGGTTCCTTTCAAAGTTGCATTCTCTTCAAATAATCCTAAGGGGAAAGAATGGGATTTAGATTGTCCATTAGTTCAAGTTTCATTAAGTGCATCTGATGATTTTGAATTTCATCATAAATTAGGTCAAGCATTAGCTAAATATAGAGAACTAGGCGGTCTTGTTATTTGTTCCGGGATGACTGTTCACAACTTGCGTGATTTGGGAATTGCGATGAGACAAACCAAACCTATGGCATATGTGAAACCATTCAATACCAAGTTACAAGAATTATTGCAATTCACTGAGAGTGAGAGACTGGAAGGCTTCAGCGATTTGGAGAAGAATGATAGACAATTGTTATATAAAGCTCACCCAACTTTGGAACATTTTATGCCAATTGTTGTTGCTTCAGGTGTAGCCAACAATGAAGTTGGTAAGGAACTTTACAATAATGCATCATTTTCTTTAGGCTGGGGTATTTATCAATTCGGTGAATTTTCAAAAGAAAGACTATAATATTACTAGTTATTGAAAAAGATGTATATTTCATAAATGGTTTCTTATTTTTCGTTAATAAAATAGTGATCTAGTAACATCATCAATAAATAGAATAAATAAATAGATAATAAATAATTGAATCAAGCAAAGCTCTCTTAGAACTTAAGTAACCCTTTTAATTCGGTCTCAATCTGTGACTTATCGAGCCCATTCAACTCCTTCTTAACTTCAATCCCCCTTTCGTAACGAACGTACACTGCCGGGTCCACATTATGAGCTTCTCTAATCAATATAGGTAAATCTGGATTATGTTTATTCAAGACTGGATATGATTTCACCAAGAAATTTCTAATTTTCCTATTGTTAGTTCTCAAATTCCTTTATCCTCCACATTATTTATTGTAATTTGCGGGTATAAAAAAAAAATCAATCCCTACTCACCTCAAAGGGGTGCTTCCTTCTGCAACTTGCGATAGATGGAATCTGATCTCTTTGATACCATTGGCAACGAAAAATTTAGACATGATTAATCAGGGTTGAATTTTTCTCAAAAGCTGGAAAGCTTGTTCATATCTTGGAGGGAAAGATATAAAAGTTGAAATGATTCTGTGTTGTCAAAATCACAAGTTTCTCCGATCCCTTCGGTGGGGAGCTTACACGTGCGGAAATGGCAGAAAAATACTTGATTTTGTCTACAAAAGTAATAAACTCTTTATTAAACGAATGTCCATTGAAATGCTCATAATCATCATCATTATTAAGAATTATTATTAATACTCCCATTAATTTTCTTCTAATCATCTTCTTTTGGGAGATTAGTATTGGAGATCCCAGCTCCTAGCCTACCAATTTCATGATCCTCATTCCCCGAAGTATCCTGGTCAGAATCTCTCCATTCAGAATGGGCAGGGTATAATTCTTGTCTTAAGTTTGAACCAGGTTCTTCTTCAACTTCTTGCTCATTTTCATGATCTCCTTCAGTCTCCACATGATCACCTTCTTGCCTTATCTTATCAATTTCAACTCCCGATTCCCTTTCTTCGTCAATCTTATCACTTTCTAAAATGTTATTTCCTTCTAGTTTTTGGAAATTACCTCTAGAGGATGAGCCTGGTAATGGTAAGGAAAATGAGTTGTCATCAATTGAATCATCAATATTTGGTTCCGGGGATGTTTCCTTTGGTGTGCTCGAATGTATCACATCATTTGCATTCAGAGTTCTTTCAAATGATTTTGTGGATTGTGAATGACTTAAGATGGGTTGTGCTGAAGTAGTTGTAGATTGTCTATTGAACACTAATCCACCACGTGTTGAGGATGATAATGATTGTTCTCTAAGTTTGGGAATAGGTCCTATGGTATCATTATCGACAGTATCTATCGATTCATCTAATTCATCATCCTCATCATTGTCTTGTATTTCCGTATCATCCTCTTCCTCATCATCTTCATTGGTGAAAGGATCGGGACATGCAGCAATCAATTCATCCAACCCACCACCAGACCAACCTTTTCTTGCAATCCCTTCATAAATCTCTACTTGAGCTCGAACAATAGAGCCCACTTGTGATAAGATGTTTTGAGATGCATGTTGAACCAAATCAAAAGAGGTTTGATAATAGTCATGCTTCACTTTATCAATTTCATCAATATGTGATGTTAACTGCAATAGTTTAGATCTATAGGCAACTAAATTTCTTGATTTTAATTTTGATAATTTAGCATTTTCACGTTCTTGTTTCTTTAATGAAAGAATTTTTTCTTTAATTTCATTTTTAAATATTTCATCATTTTTGGCACTCGTTAACTTAAATTGGTTGATCTCCTTAGAGACTGGAGTTTCGAATGATTCTTTAACAGTATGAGCTAAAATTTGTTGATGGTTTGCAACTAAGAAATATAATCCACTAGCAGAGAGTAATCCATCTGCTGCATTCCCTGAACCTTTACATTTGGCCCCATTCTCTAATGCAGCACCAAAATTACCAGCTGCTTCCGCAACTCGCAGTAATGCATCCTTATACTCTTCAGATGCCTCTAAAATTTCATTATAAGCTTCTGTTGTTTTGGAGATGTCTGTTTTGGTAACAATTGTTTGGAGATCGAGTGTTGAAGGTGAAATGGAATTGAAAGAGTTCATCGTGCTGAATGACTGTCTTCTGCCATTGGTGATTTGAGAGGTATTTGATGATTGCCTGCTATGGCCAAGTTTATCGTTTGTTAAAGATGCTGATTGAATGCTCTGACCACCACCACCACCATTCAAGTATGGATAAAACTCTGTCAGATGTGTGGCTTTGGAGTATCGAGACGGACTTGTTTGTGTAGAGGCAGAACTTTTCGGAGACTGCTCTGGTGTGTAGTTTGCACTCATGGTGGTTATGTATGCCTAGTTGATGCTATTTATGCTCTTCAAAGTTGTTGTTGGTATTTATGGTTGATGCGCGTGAGTTTTACTTCTCAATGGATAATAAACTGAGATTGTTGGATTCAAATCAGGTACTGAGGACAAAGCTGTTCAGAAAATCACCTGGTATAACTGAAATCCACTATTATAACTTTAAAAATGTCCACAAACTAACCAACACGTACAAGTACAATTTTTGAATGCAAAAAAGTCTGTTATCAATCCACAACAAACTTTGAAAACCAAAAAAATCCAATCCGCGAATTCGTTTTGTCTGAACTCTTTCAATCAAATTATTATGAAGTGGAATGAAAATTCATATAGCTATAAGATTGGTACTTCTAATGGTTTATTTGAATTGAAGTATGAAATAAAACATTGGAAGTAGAGAACTCTGAAAATTGGAGACCGGCACAAGCAAAGGGCCAAGGCATCTGGGCCTTTTCATTCATATTACAACGGAACTGATGAACTTATATAAGTTCTAAGTTCAAAGAATCGTGAGTCTAATGGACAATGTTCGACTGATTTGAGTAAAACTAGTCAACGGGAAGCTCAAATGAAACGCATCTGCTTTTTTGGGAGTACCTGGTTTTATTACATAGGTCTTTATAGGGTGCATAACATTTGAAAGGATTCGGATGTGCCAGAAACAGATGTGACGACTCCTGTCTTGGTCCTTTGTATCTCTGCCTCGGGGAGCGTTCTTATGTTGAACACGAAAATAGCAAAACCCTTCAAGTTTCGCTCTATCCCTATCTGAATTGAGCAAATCAAATCGTAGTTGATGGATTATACCATATACCCCGGATCCCCAGGAAATAAAAACAGCTCCAACTCCACTGTTCTTGTTACAGATATAATTATCACCGCCATCCAGATGGAATAGAGACTTTCAGAGTCTACCAATTCCACTCCAGCAACACTTCTTCATTTAGTATTTATTGTATCATGTTTAATGAAATGTCTTTAGATTAATACGTGAGCACGATGACATAATCGTTTAGTCATATTCTGGTGATGTTTTCCAGGATATCGAAAAAAACTACAAAATTTTTCAGATTTGGAAGAGGTGTTGGATTTACGATAAGTTGTTGGTATAACGGAAGAACTAAGATGTTGGGGATAACGAGACTTACATCTGTGCTAAATTCACAAAGCCTGTTGAGCAACAGCATTTTTTCAAGCTCTATTTTGGCCACTAGATCATATAGTTCCAAAGCCGGAAACTCAAAGAAACAAATTGTGAAAGAGGCCAATACATTACCTCGTAACTTCAAGAAAGATGATTCCAGAAAAACTTATTTAATAAACAGATATAAGAGTATCTTACAGGATACACCAATAGTTCTATTTGCTCATCATAATAACTTGCTAAAGAACGATGAGAATCAATTTAGAACCCAAATCAAAGAGATTGGTGGTGAATTACATATGGTTAGAAATAATTTATTATTAGCTTATTTGAAAGCTGAAAAGGAAGAGTATCCATCAAGTTATAGAGCTTATTTGAAAACAAAGAAACAAAGTCATCCAGTGGCACCTTTTTTAGTTGGTCCAACTGCAATGATTCTTATTAAAGAAAATAATCCCCAAATTGTTGCCAAATTATTGAAAAGTTTAAAAAATGCCAATGAAAAATTATTTATTGTTGGTGCTCGTGTGGAAAATAGTGTTTTTGAATTACCAGAAATTCAATCATTCAAAGATTTACCATCAAAGGAACAATTACAATCACAATTGGCTGGATTATTAACAATCTTAAGTGGTGCTGGACTAGTTCAAACTTTACAATCTGCTTCTCAACATTTATACTTGACCTTGGATAGTCATCGTAAGAATAATGATCCTTCTGAGCAAAAAGATGATTCAGAAACTCCACAAGAGTCAAGTTGAACATGCATGAAACTATAAATAATAATTCATTAGAACTACTTCATTGTATATATTAAAGAAATGATCTTTCATGAGAACTAAATACACAGTAGAGACGTAATACGTTAAAGATAACTTTGATATGTCTAGGTAATATTTTTTATATACAAAACTAACGAACAACTATATAAAATATAAGAAATAATTATTGAAATTTAGAAAAGGTCTTTTTTTTTTTCTTTCAAGCATCTATCGACAGGAATTAATTAACAATTATAGATATGCTTCCATCTATTTGGTGAACAACTTGTCAAAAGCTGGAATCAAAGATTGTGCTAAAGCGAATGAGAAGACTAATTTAGGACCAGTGGTTAATAATTTTGGAGTTAAACCTTTAAAGAAGGCACTTAAACCTTCGTTTTTGATGGTATTTTTTAAAATAGTAACCCCTGATTCTGGGTTATCAAAACTCTTGTTTTGAATTCTAGTCTTGATAACATCTAGTGGAGCAGAAACAATTAAAGAAGCAGAAGCACCAAAGATTGAGGAGATGAAATTTTGAGACCATGTTGCTTGGGAATAATCAGATAAACCCAAGACATATTCTTTAGCAAATGCATTACCACCAAACAAGGCAAATGAACCTGGAGCATTTCTAGCAGCAGTCCAACCCCAACCTCTATATAAACCAAATCCTTCGTCACTAATGATCTTTAAGAACCCACGACCTTTGAAAGATTCTGGGTTTGTTTGTCTTTTGATCTTCAAGACATCCAATGGTAATAAGACAACTTCACCAATACCGATCAAAGAACCAGCAGTGGCAGACATCAAGGCCTTACCAGTTTTTGGACCAAAATTATCTTCAAAAGTAGGTTTAAAGTTCTTATTCAAGAATTCATTAGCGAATGGTTGACCACCATATTTGTAAACTCTTTGCAAGATCTTGTAGACAGCAGCGTAACCAAGACCTGGGAACAAGGTGAAAATTCTCTTACCGAATGCTTCAGCAGCGTGTTCTCTAAAGATGACAGAGTTTAATTGGGTCAAGTTGGTGACTCTGGTGTTGTTACTCATCAATCTTTTGGAGACGGTATCGACTGGGTGGAAAACACCAATCTCACAGATCCCGGCACTGGCTGAACCTAGCACTCTGGCGATCCCTGATTGTTTCTTGTCAGTGGTGGCTGCTGGGGACATTTTGGGATGAATTAAAGGTAACTAAAGCTCAAATAGATCAAGTTAATTGAAACAAAAATATCTATCAAAACTCGTTTTTAGTCACTTTTTTCATTTTTTTCTACTTCGGATTTTATTTTTTTTTCTTGGTGGGAGGAAATTTTCAAGATAAGCGAGTGGAAGGAAGTGAATTGTGATGTAAATTCACTGATATGATTTAAAATGTGAGGATTATAACAATAATATCCAATTGATGCTAATTATAAGGATTAAAATGAGTAGATTCATTCGCAGAAACCTTGTCAAACAACGAAGTCCACCTATTCCCGCTGCATAAGCCATACAAAAAAACAACGCGACCGTTGTGGCACTTGTGCGCGCAAAAGGAGTTTTCAAAAAACATCAAAAAACATCAAAATTCAACTCACATCTTCAAAGCTCGAACTTCGAACTAAATCAAAGTTAAACAGCAAAAGAAGTTTGCGCTTTGTGATTTGCTGAAGGGGACTTTTCCAACTGCTGAGTGTCGTTAAAGGATTTGCTGAATTTGACTTGTATCTACGTTGAAATCCTGATTACCCTTGTCTTTTCTGAACATATTTGTGGCGAAGACTATTCATTAAAAGTTCATCTTCTTTGAACTTGATACTTTTTTTATACAATACCTACTAGCTCTATAATTATATACAACACATTCTAATAAACTGTTCTTCTGCTAGGAACTGCTTTAACAAAAGTTTTAATAAGTTTTTGCTTGCCTCAAAACTCCACGTGAAGCTCTCATTTTCACTGATATTGTTGGTACTGACTGATACTGATACTGCTGCTTCCAATTGACATTTATAACTATTTCTTATCATGTCTTCTGAACTTGAAATCATCGGGGAAGACTTTTATAGGGCCATGGACGACCTCACTTTCAATTCAAGACCTATCATCCAAGCTCTGACGTTATTAGCTCAAGAAAATGTTCATGCTGGTCCATACATAGCGAGAGCTGTAGAGAAAAGAATTGAAAAAGCTATCCCAAATCAAAAGTTGTATGCATTCTATCTCTTGGATTCCATTTCCAAAAACGTTGGGAGTCCATATACGTTATTATTTGGCCAAAAATTATTTCAAACTTTTACACAAGCATTCCTTTTAGTTGATGATGCAACAAGAAAGAAGTTTATTGATTTATTCAGAACTTGGAAAACTGCAAAGACTTCTTCTGGATTACGTCTTTTCCCCGAGGAGCCTATTGCTAAAGTCGAGCAATTTCTAATCAAGGCAAGTTCCCTATACCAAACACCTCCTTCACAAAGGTCAACACCAACTCCTCAGCATCAACAACTTAACCATCAAAATCAACAAGTTCACCGCCAACAACCACCTACAACAGATCCTTCATTTAGTATCAATTCCTCTACACTAGTGCCAATAGTTGACAACCTACTATACTTGACCGGTGAAAGACAGAAATTGAATCCAAAAGATGAAGCCATACCCTTGAAAATCCAAGTCATCAATCAATTGAAAGTCGCCATACAATCCCAACAAATGAATCATGAGCAACTGTTACAAGTAAAGATACAATTGGAAGAGATGACTAAAACTGAAAAATCTTACATTAAAGAAAACTCTCCAAAACCTCCACAATCATCATTACAAACATTACTAAAACCTTCTCCAAGTCCTATTCCACAATTAACAGATACAAGTAAGAATCCATTAGGCCTACTTAATAATATTTTGAATCTAAAGGCACCGAAAAGAGATTTCTCTTCTTTGCTTTCTAGCTTGGAACAAAAAGGCCTAGTCTCAAGTGACAATAATAATACTAATAACTCTTCAACTACTGCTTTAAAGCCTGAATTACCAACAAATTCGGTTCTCCAATCACTATTATCCAAGAAACCTTCTCAAGCTTCTTCAAACTCCACAGCAAATAACTCTGTACCATTACAAGAAATCAATCCATTTGCTCAATTTAAACTTGACAATAAGTTGAACATTGATCCAACTACAACTTATAACAAATATTTCATTTCTGAAAAACCAAATAAGTGTGGTACATGTGGTAAAAGATTCTCTAACTCTATTCAAGGTCAAGCACAACGTCGTGCTCATTTAGATTGGCATTTTAGAATAAACAAACGTCTTAAAGAAGCAAAAATCATTCAATCTCGTGCCTGGTACATCGATGACGAAGATTTTTGTAATTTTAGAGATTTGGAGATCTTTAATGGGGGTAATGATAGTACTGAGAATGAAAATGGAACAGATGGTTTCAAAGATGGGAAGAATTCCAAACAACAAGAAGAAAGAAAATATGTTGTTGTCCCTGAAGGTGGTGATATGAATTGCATTTGTGGGATTTGTAAAGAAGTGGTTAAGGCCAGTTATAATGATGATTTAGGTGAATGGATTTGGGATGGTTGTGTTTTGAAAAATGGTCGAGTTTTCCATGATACATGTTATTCAGAAAGTACTAGAGATACAACTCCTGGTTCAAATAATAATGGAAATAGTTTATTAAGTGGATTATTAAGTCAAAAAAGGAAAAATGACGTTGATTTTACAATGTTGAAAGACATTGTTAAAAATGTTAAATTGAACCCATCAAATGAAAATTAATGGAAAAATTATATAGAGTTTACTTTACTAGTTAAAGTGATTAATTTCAAGTAAATAAATAGGAATATATCCTCTTAATTCAATCGTAGTAAACCGTTTCATGCGATATATTTCTTGGCCCACCACCACAAAAACAAATTATGCCACAGAACTATTAATATCTCTCTATCTCTCTCTGTACATGTCCACAAAACCACTTTCGTACTATAGAATTCTCTAGCAAAACTCACTTTTTAGAAGTGTTCTCCGAAAAAGCATATACGTTACACAAAACCGAAAATACACAAAAATACAAAGCAGAACAACTCAAACTAGTATAAAGAAGACTAAATCCCCGGTTACAGATGAAAAGTAAACATGAAGCAATCCACTGTCTGGTTCTCAAGCATTATTCTAGAAGCATTTGGATGTTTGACGGTATCTGAAAGCAACTAGTTGGTCATATATTGCTCATGTTACACACCATCATGCTTTGAGTTTTCTGAAAGTCCATAGATAGATGTTAAGCTTCCAGTTATTATAGCCGTTGATGCAATCTTTCAATGTTGTGTCCCACTTGAATTGAGTATCTTTTGACGGAGTTTCTCATTTTGTTCTTGAGGTGAATGGAATCATTGATCATCAAAATTGTTTGTCCTGTTGGTTTCATTTGCAGTGGTGATAGTTGGTAAGAGAAATCCAAATCCCAGTTTATTGTTGACAGCTTGAAGGCTTACCAAGAGTCAAAGATGATGCTTTATTTTGATGCCATAAACACTTTTGACGGAGTGTTTGGCTTTGGGTATGATTGACTCTCATTGACAAATCCCAACTGATCCCTTTTCTGCTTTTACCAGGCTCTTCAGGTTTAGATACTATTTGTCCCATAGGTATTGTTCATGTTTGTGAAAGTTGGGAGGAGGTATGAATACCAGCTCGTTGCTTGACGGCTCTCCAAATACGATAGCATGAATACTTTTGACGGAGTGTTTTAGCATGACTTTGGGAATGACTGGCATCCTTTATCCTCATTGACGACTCTCAACTGATCCACTTGATATCTTTACCAAAAGTGAGTATTCTTCATTATTATAACAACTAATTATAACTCTATAGGCTCATTTTCCAAGCTATTCTATTTGTCCCATTGGTATTGTGAGTTCTGGTGATAGTTGGTCAGAGAGGTATGATTTCCAGTACAATAGTTTGACGGCTTCCCAAGAACCAAGGATATGCTATAATGCAATGAACACTTTTGACGGAGTGCTTCAACCTGACCATGACTGGTATCATTTAGTCCTCATTGACGACTCTATCCTTACCAAAAGTGAGTACTCATTATCATTCTAACAACTAATTCTAGCGCCATAAGTTCATTTTCCAAGCTATAAATCACACTGATTATTCATTCTGGTGAAAGTTGGGAGGAGGTATGATTTCCAGTTCATTGCTTGACGGCCTCATAAGAACTAAGCATATGCTATAATGGCATGAACACTTTTGACGGAGTGTTTCAACTAAGCTTTCGGTATGACTGGAATCATTAAATGCTCATGACGACTTCCAACTGGTCCATTTTATATCTTTACCTGACCCTTCAAAAGTGTTTGTCCCACAGATATTGTTCATTTTGGTGAAAGTTGGGAGGAGGTATAAATTTCAGTCCTCTCCAAGTTCTAAGGATATGCTGAATCACTTTTGACGGAGTGCTCCACCTTGGACCAGAGTACGGAACCCTTAAATCCTCATTGACGACTCTCAACTGATCCATTGTCTAAATCTAGTTAAACAAAACACAACAAAACCATCATTTATCGGAAGCCATTCCACTTGGACAAGAACCAAAAAAGATGGGGTTAAAAGAACAGTATCAGGCACCACTTCTTGACCATCAATACATAATTGAGAGTTATAGGGTCCAATCAAATAGAGATCAAATCTATCATAAAAATAATACCATCCCACAGCTCCAAAAGATGAGGTACTTATGTGTCAGCTGAGTATACTAATATCTGAATTGTTTTCTAACGATGCTTACAATTCTTTTAGCATTGACAACGTTATACCGGGAGCGTATTCAACTTTCCCCTTTTGAGCCAGTAGCTTTACCAATAATGCTATGATGGAATTGATGAATATAATATATTGGTGGTGATTGGATGTTTCTGTTCTTTAATGCTGTTTAGGAATTTGATATTAAGAGAATTGTCATGATGAAGTTAATGATGAGTTTAATTGGATTGATATACCTTCAAAGTTATGTATCACCATGATATATGATATTTGAATTTGAATTTAGCACTAACTACATGGATTAATATTAATATTCAATATTAATATTTATATGACTATTGACCTAAACATTTTAGGATATCACTCCAAACTGTTTTTGGATTTTGTGAAGCGTCAACCCCATTCCAAATACCTTTTGATTTATAATATTCGACGATTGGTTCTGTTTGTTTATGATAAGTGATCAATCTTTTAGATAAGGCGTCTGCGTTATCATCCGATCTTTGGATTAAAGGTTCACCTGTTTGATCATCTTTCATTTCGATTTTTGGAGGATTGAAGATCTTATGATAAGATCTACCACTTGAAGGATGAACAAGACGACCTGTGATTCTTGCGATTAATAACTCATCATCGATTTTCAATTCAATGGCAGATTGTAAAGGTTTTGATTTTTCAGTCAACATTGAGTCCAATTTCTCCGCTTGAGGGATAGTTCTTGGGAATCCATCCAAGATGAAACCTTTTGAACAATCAGGATTTGAATCTAATTCTGATTTAATCATATTAATCATGATATCATCAGAGACTAACCCACCTTGATCCATGATTTTTTTAGCTTCAATTCCTAATTCTGTCTTTTTGGCAACTTGATTTCTTAGCATATCACCAGTAGCTAAATGACAAGCACAGAATTTTTCCTTTAAATTTGGAGCTTGAGTACCTTTCCCAGCACCTGGAGGTCCAATTAAAACCATACGGATTGATTTTGGAATCAAAGGTTGGATCCCAGCTTTTGTCTCCAAGGAGACAATACGGTCTTGTAGTTTATGAACAAGATCTTTCAACTCTTCCACAGTAGACATGATTGGATTTTGAATGATTGGATTGAAGTGTTAAAGGGAGTAAGTATAAACAAGAAGTAAAAGTAAATATCGTCGGGATTTTTTTTTTGATTTTTTTGTTGAGGATTTAATTTGGACAACAAAAAATGAAAATTTAATTGGATTAAACGAATTGAATTGTTGATTTATTGATTTGTTAATTGATTAATTTTATGGATGAATGGATTGAAGAGAAGTGATTAAAATTGAAGATTGTCTTATTGTACTTTATTATGTTATGTTATTGAAGTGTGTTGTGTTAGTTTGTATTGATTGAATTGTTTTATTACTATGCTATTGATTGTTGATAGTTCTATTACTATTCTGTTACTATTCTATTACTATTACTATTACTATTACTATTACTATTCTCCTAAGTATTGATCATTCTAATACTCTAATACTCTATACTCTATTCTATTACTCTATTCCATTGATCATATCAATTATTCCATCAATTATTACTATTCTTCTATTCTCTATTATCTACTATCTATCATCTACTATCTACTATATATATCTATTGTTAATCGTTCTATCCATTCAATCCTATATCTCATCAGATACTTATATCACTATTACTATAATCACTTACCGTCATTACTCATCACTTATTAAGTGTTATACCACTACTCCATTAGTTATATATATATCTTCTCAAGTGTAACCCTCCCATGTCAAATTTCACTAAATTTCATATAAAGCATAATAAACAAACTAATAATCAACTAGTTTAAAATTATAATTAATCAAGCAAAGATGGGATTTTTAGAAAGAAAGAACTCCAAAGTATGTTAAGATTGGTTAGGAAGTGATATGGGGCTCAATACTAATGAAGTTAGAATCGTATACCTGATTTATCAAGGTATTCTTCACATGCTGATCCATTAGCCCTTGGAGGTAGGACATCATCAATTCGGTCCAATTCATCTTATAGAAGTATGAGTGGGTTGAATCCATATCAATTACAAAAGGCCAATATGCGGAGCAATAGTCTGCAGCAAGAGCCTACGATCATAATCAATACGACACGAACAATTGATGAATATGGACGAACTAAAAGTATTACGACTGAAACTATACGTCGATATGGTCAATTTGAAATGATCAAGACAGATGAAGAGATTGATCAAGAATTCAATGGATTTGAACGATTGAACAGTTTGAACTCTAATAAATCGAAAAATAGAAGGAATTTATTAAGTCCACCAATGATGAAATATGCTGGGAGTATAAATTCATTAGAAAGTATAGCGGAGGAGAAGGAGTTCAAAGGGGATCAGTTGAATGAAATCGACGAGGATAGTGGTGATAGTATATATAGTGATGCATTTGAAGTGATGCCTACTGAGATGCAGAAGAAGAAGAAGAAGAAGAAGAAACGGGTTAGTATTGATGATCAATCTATTCTTCAAACAAGAAGTCAATCTATAAGGAGCAATAGGAATCATTCACTAAGGAGTATGGACTATTGGCAAAGGGAGCCAAAAGTGAAGAAGACGATCAGTGAGGAAGAGATGTATTCCAAGGCATATCAATTAGCCCTGGGGAAAGTGTATGGGGAAGATCATGCGAAACAGCAGCCATATTTCCAAAACAAGTATGTGGAACATCCGTACAAGAAGTTGGATGGGTTCAAGAGACATTCGTTGAGGGCTGGAGAGAGGGCGAATGTTAAGGAGACTGTACAGCCCAAGGAGACGGTCCCTAATGATGGGATCAAGGAGAAGGATGTTAAGAAGAAGAGATTCAATCTATTTAAACTGTTTAAGATGAAATGATAATAGATTAGTAATGGATTAGTAAGATGAGTAATAGATTAGTAATAAAATATATTACATAATAAAATAGAATATTACATAATAGATTAGTAATAAATAGAATATTACATAATATATTAATAGTCATTACATAATATTACATAATATATTAATAATCATTGCCAATCTTCGGACTCCACTAAAAAAAACACAACAATAAAATTTAAAAACAATCCGCGGGAAAAATTAAAAGTAAAATTTGATAAAGAAAGAATTATTTGAATTGAAAGAGAAGTGAAGAATAAGAAAGTGAAAAAGTGATACAATAGAATAAGAGTGAAGTAGTGGAGTAGTAATAGTAATAGAGTAATAGTAGTACAGTAATAGAGTAATAGTAGTAATAGATTAATAGTGGTGTAGTAGATTAACAGTATAGTATAGTGATGGATTGGTGAACTCCATGGTGGGGAATCCCCTCCATCAACACAAAATTATATATTACACTATACTCTTCTATACTACTTTTCTATTCTATTACATTATATTATATTATTATATTGTATTATTATATTATATTGTATCCATCGCTACGCTCTGGATACACTGGATACGATGACCCGTCGCTACGTCTGCTCCTTCTGCGCAAGACCCTTCTCAAGATCTGAGCACAAGGCCCGCCACGAGCGCTCCCACACAAAGGAGAAACCTTTCCAATGCGATAAATGCCCAAGTGCCTTTGTTAGAAGAGATTTACTACAACGCCATCTAAGAACCGTCCACGCAAAGGATAAACAACACACAGTCAAGAGGAAACACTCATCAACTCACCATCCACAACCTCAAATCCAGGGCTCAATCTCAATAGATGAATCAACACTCTTCAAATTTAACGAATCAAACATCATTTCAATATTAACATTAGCTAAAAAATTTGATTCTTTAAATTCAACAAAGATTTCCCCCTTCCTTTTAACTTGGGCAACTATATCAAATGAATCATTACCAATAATAACAAATGACGATTTGATCAATCTTTCCTCAGATTCAAATCTATTATATTCAATATTAGCATTTGGTGCTATAGATTCTGGAGAATTTGATGATTCAATCAATTTTATAAATAAATCTTGGTCTTTAATCTTGAAAAATCAACAATCTGGTGCTCCTAAATGCCAACTAATCCAATCATTAACAATGCTTGCTCATCTATATCTTAATCATTACGAAATGTTGAAAAATTATAAAGAATTAATACCCATTGAAATCATTATGGACTATTTGGATAAAACTATAAGTTTATTAATCAAAAATAGTGGGGGTGTTAATATGTTTGATTATTGGAGATGTTTTATAATCCTTTCTCAATATTCTTTCCATTTTAATAAATCGGTTCCTCAATTACATTCATTAGTCTTGTCAAAATTAATGCCCGGTTCAAATTCAATCTCATTATCAATGTCTTTGGATTCTTTATCGAAAAATAGTGGTGAATTTAATGAATTATCTTTAAAAGTAATCATTTGTGCAATGGCAAATGAATTACAAGCTTTTAAATATAATGATTTGAATAATTTCTTTAAAGAACGAGATTTTTTACATAATTCAATCATAATGTTGAATAAATCAATAATTCCATCAATATCAAATTTAAATTTAATCTCCAAGAAAAATTTATTATTAAATTGCCCACTAAAGATTAATGATTTAATAACTGATTATATCAAGATCCCCACTTCAATGGATCATTGGTTTTTAATCCATATCACTTTAAAAGAATTCAATATGGATTATACTCCAATCTCAATCAATCAATTATTTCAAACTCCAAATCTAACAAGACAATACATCGATTCTTTAAATCTAACAAAATTAAACAACAACATCGGATTAACTTCATTACCTTTATTATTCTTGGGGTTTTTAAATCTAAATAATATTCATAATAATTATCCATTCTTTATGAAAAATTTAATACTAGAAAATCATCTTTGTCTTATCTCAATATTCGAAAAAATTGATTTAACTAATGATTCAAACCCAATAGTTCAATCAATAATTTATCTATTAAATGAAATGTCATCATCAACTCAACACTCGGATAAAGATTGGATCATCAAGACAATTGAACAAAACTTATTCAAATGGTTGAAATCTTTGAATTGTCAAGTGGATTTCCCGCTGGATATCAAATCTCCTTTGAATTCAGGTGCTAATTCTCCAAATGATTTGATTCAATATGGGAATTATACAAATTATTCGAATTTCGAATCGAATGAGGAAAAGATTAAATTGCCTCCTATTTGGGGTCGTCCAAGGGTTTCTTTACCGGATTTGTTACATTGAACCATCGAACCACCGTTAGGTGGTGAGATATAACTTCAACATATATATATATATATAACTATAACTTATTATATTATTTATTCTCTTTGAAAAATTCCAAGACACCAAGATCAATTCTTTCAATACCTTGTTGTAATATCTTCAAATCATCAACATTTGCCAATGTTAATCTAATGAAATTTGCCCTGTTGATGAAAAATTCATCCCAACTCATCATATGACCTAATATAACCAATACTCCAAATTTAATAAATTTATATCTTAATTTTTCAAAATCTTTTGGATCAATATGAATTTGTATGATGAAAAACATCCCACCACCAGGCTCGATTGGAGTTATATACCCCAATTTTGTTGATTGAGAATTCTTCAATATTTCAAAGACTAATCTTGATCTTTTAGAATATTCTTTGGATAATTTAAATGTCCATTTCAAATATCCATCTAATAAAGTTGGATCTTTCCAATTCCAAAATAAATTGGATAAAATCGTTTGTGAATAACCAGAAGGTGCTTTCGTTATCGTCTTGGAAACTTCTAATAACCTATTAATAAATTCAACATGTCCAGTGATGAAACCTAATCTGATTCCTGGTGATATGGTTTTAGAGAATGTACCCAAGTGTAATACATTATTCGAATTTGTTGATAAATATGAAGAGTTATGTAAAGATCGTTTATATTCTTCGATTGAATCATTGGATAAATGACGAATAAATCCATCAGGATCATCTTCAATTATTAACAATTTATACCGTTCTGCAATAGATGTGATTTCTAAAATTTTGGTAAATGATGTTATTAAACCTGATGGATTTTGTGTTGGGACAGTGAATAAAAATTTAGGGAATTTCAAATCTTTATATGGCCCACTGGTCCAATTATGCAATATAGATTCTAATTCTTCAGGATTTATATGCTGTTTCTCATCATTGAAATCCAATGGGAATGGGATCTTTATAACATTGTTGATATCAAACGTTGCAAAGATTGGCGTATATGTATATCCTTCAACAAGTGCAGTATCACCAGGCGAGCCAAATGCCTGTAATATTTTATGTAACGAGTCCCCTGAGCCCGAAGTGATTATTGAATCGAATTGATTAGGGGTTTGCGTATGGAATTGTGTCATTTCATCAACAATTTTTAAAAGTTGAGGATATCCCTTCCCTGGAGCATATTGTAAACCATCAGTTATACTTAGGACATTTGGATCTGGAGAATCATTTGGAATCGTGATGAATTCGGAGGTTTCTTCAAATGGATCTGTTCTGACTTCTAATTTGATAGTTTTGATAGGATAAAACCCTGCATTAGGACGTCCCCCTGATAAATTTATTAAATCTTTATGAATTGGATTAGGTGGTGGTGGTAAGGGTGAATAAAAATCTGAAGCTTTTATCTCAACAGAGTTGAAATATTCTTTTGGATTGAAAGTCATGATAACTAAGTAACTATCAATATAACTTAATATCTATTCAATTTCAATGAATTATACTCATCTTTATAACTTTTCAATCTTATCAAAGCCATAATCCGGTTATTTGTCCCGATTGGGAAAGTTCTCCGGGTTTCCCAATCGGGCAGGAACGCGAAAAATTGAAAAAAAACAGAATTTTACACGCGAAAATTCAAATTCTAAAACAGGTTGAAAAACGAAAAAAATTGAAATTAATCCATTTTTGACAAGTTACATACATAATCTAATCTTTATTGGCATAATGAGCATTAGACAAGAAGATATAGCAGCTGAGAATATCTTGAAAAGAGCAGAACTCACAAGAATAACAAGACAGTTGAAATCAAGACTATCAAAGACAAATTTGAAATCAAAGTTAAAGGATAAATCTAATAATAATAATAATAATAATGGGATATTGAAAACTACTCCAAAGAAACAAATTAGACAAAGAAAATCTGTTGAATCTATTGATGCTAATAAAACAGAAGATGAAAGCTCACCAATCAGAAATAATCGAACATTACCCCCATCATCTCCATTATACGAAGAATTTCAAATCCCAATAATCCCCAAGACTCCACCACAACAGAAAATCACTTTAAATACCGATATTTATAATTCTACATCTACAAATAAGACTCAACAACAATTCTCTTCACCTGTTAAATCATCAAATCAAGTTCCCTCGACCCCGAAAAGGGGTAACCACGATGAAGGTGCAGATTTATTAATGTTTCTTGCCACATCCCCTTCTCCAATTCAATATAAAAATCAACCTTCAACTCCATCACGTTCTTTAACAAGTTCTCAATCAAATTTGAAAATTCCAAATCATCAATCAAATTTACATAAATTTGCCACACCAAACACTCCAAAGAGAAGTATAACAAATACTTTAAATAATAATTTGAATTTAAATTTGAAAACTCCAGGGTTTAATATGAATGATTATGTCAATTTATTCTCTCCATCTCCAAGAATAACAAGAACCCCAGCAGGTGCTATAACTAATCAACCCCATTCGAATTTAAACCAAGAGAAGGATATCAATGGGAAATTGATCAAGTTTTGATTAATCCATTACCCGTCAAAATGGCAGTTTTCCGCGATGCAAAATTTTCCATAGAGAAGATGATTAAAAATTGCATTTTTAAAGGTAAATGTTATTAAATTATTATAAGAGTATTTAAAAAATGGAACTATATGAACAACCACAGGGTATAAAATTACCAAGAGCAACGTTAGAAGAAAAGATTAATACGTTGGATTGGTATCATTCAAATGGGAAATCTCAACAGTATACCGTTAAATATTTCCACAAGTTGTCTAAATTTGGTATAACAAAATCAAGTTTTAACAGGTGGTTGAAAAATGAAGATGAATTAAGAAAGAATTACAAGAATTTGAATTCAATGAATAGAGATGAATATAAGACGAATCCTAACTATAAACATCTGTTGGTGGATAAATGTTTGGAATATTGGTACGAACAAATGATTCTTTTCAATGAAAATATAAGCGAACGAGAATTAATTCAACAATATCAAATTTTCAATAAGTTAAATGGTGGGATAGATGAAAAACCAAAATCAAATGGTTGGTGTTATCATTTCAAGAAAAAATTTGATAAAAAAAGGAAAATTTTAATCTTCTTCATAAATATGCTTTCAAATTTCCAATATAATGATTTAAATCATGAATTTAAAAGATTTCAAAAATTATTAAGTGGAATCCCACCAAGTGATATTTATCAATATGATGAAATCTTCTTATCAGGTTCAATCACTCCTCAGGTTGCAGATTCTAAAAAATTTTGTTGTGGAATTGTTATGAATAGTAATGGTACTGATTGGCCCAAACCTTTAATTGTTGGGAAGAAGAATTGCGTTGAGGGGGGTTATCATATGAATTATAATGGAGTCATAACAAATGATTTATTCTGTGATTGGCTGAAAGATTGGGATTTGAAATTGAATGGGAGAAGGGTTTATTTAATTTTGGATCTTCAATACGAACATTTAATCGATGTTGATAAATTCTCTAATATTGAATTCTTATGGTTAAATCCCTTTTTACAAACAAATCTAACATATGTTGGGAATTTCAACTCTGGTAATATTAGAGATAATATCGAATATCAACCATTATACTTGGGAATTTTACAAAATTTTAAGATTTTGTTTAGATTGAAATGCTTGGAACATTATAAACTAATGAATTATTACAAATGTGAATTTGAATTTTTAAACAATCAACAAATCTATCAAATCATTAAAGATGTTGTGAAAGAGATGTCACAGAATTATTCAAATTGCGTCGAAGAATGTTTCCAAAATTCAGGTTTGATAAGTGATAATCAACAGGGGAAACAATATATTGATAAAGAATTGATTTCGAAATATGTTTCATTAAATTCAAATAAACGAACTTATCAAATGATCACTCAAGATTTATTCCAGTTTAAGGATCAATTCATCAATCAGTATTATTCGGATCTGGAAATCTTGGCTCTTATGAAATTAAAATTAAAAGATGATACATTGACAAGACCTAATCATATCGATACAGGGGTTGATAAAGTTAAAGAAATTGTTAATGTTGATTTGAGAAGATTTTTCAATATGAACCCACCAGAGAACTTCAAAGAAAGTCGGGAACTGTACTATCAGTTCCTGAATCAGTTTATAAAAGATTGTATAACTAATAACTAATACTAATATCTAATAAAGCAAGAGAATGTTTGAATCGATCGTGTCGTGCTTCTGCCGGCGTATTAAAGCGTATTGAAGCGTCTGAAATTCGGCTGGGCAGGATGCTCTAGGCGGGAGCTAGGCGGAAGCCCCAGGCAGGAGTGTCCGCTGGGCAGGGCTCGGCAGAGCGCCCGTGTCGAGAGATTGACAGGTACGGTGCTTTGTGGGATGATGTGGGATAACATGGGCAGTAATGGTGGTGTGAATCTCTAAACAACTGGATTCGATAGCCCTGGCTCGCCACTATCCAATCATCT
This sequence comes from Hansenula sp. yHMH451, assembly GCA_030571095.1. Lineage (NCBI taxonomy): Eukaryota > Fungi > Ascomycota > Saccharomycetes > Phaffomycetales > Wickerhamomycetaceae > Hansenula > Hansenula sp. yHMH451. Next base: position 232,449 of record JAJLXE010000011.1, read on the forward strand.
AATTCCTACAACGATTAGCCACTATTAGACCGAGTTATAGCCGGCATTCGTGTTTTTACCTCTTCATGCATCGAAAAAAAGTTCTAGCCGAAAACTTGAAATTGAAATCAAAACAAAAAACAAAAAAAGATCAAAAAAATCAATTCAACAACAACAAAACAACTATCAACAACTATCAACAACTATCAACAACTATCAACAACCTTACTATCGTTAGTTCATCATTCCATTCACTACACTCACTACCACGATCACTCCATCACTTCACTCCACTCCACGATCGCTATCATCACATTCGCTCCCGCCTTATCCAAGAATAGCTCAACATGAAGAACCAAATAATATCGCTGCTGCTACTTCTATCCACCTCGTTCGCTGCTGACTTTAGTGAAAAGGGCTGCTATTCCACTAGTGACTTGGAATCATATCTAACCTCGAAGGGGGACTACACATGGCAAACTAGTAGCTACTGTGAAAAACAATGCTCGGGTTATGCTATTGCAGCATTGGGGAATGGGAAAACTTGTTATTGTGGGAATAAATTACCATCAAGTCTATCACAAGCTTCCTCGGGTGACTGTTCCACAAATTGTGATGGGTATCCTTCTGAAAAATGTGGTGGGAGTAACTATTTGACCGTTTATACCACTGGTGAAGAAGATACCGATGATGAAGATTCAGATGAATCTAGCTCAAGTTCGACTTCAAGTTCAACATCAAGTTCGACATCAAGTTCGACATCAAGTTCAACTAGCTCGACCACAACCTCAAGTTCAACTAGTTCGACCTCTACCACTTCAACTTCATCATCAAGTTCTTCCACTTCAACTTCATCCACGTCAACAAGCTCTAGTTCAACAAGTTCTAGTTCAACAAGCTCATCCTCAACGAGCTCATCAAGCACAACAAGCTTATCCTCATCTTCATCCTCATCATCTGCCAAACCTTCAACACAAGTCTCTGTAATCACATCAATAATATCCCAATCAAATACAGTTGTCACTTCTTACCAAACAGCATCCCCATCAACAACTTCTCAAAATCAAGCTTCATCCTCTGCATCTGCATCTTCAACTCCTAAATCCAACTCAGGCTCAGGTTTGAGTAAAGGTGCTGTTGCTGGGATTGCCGTTGGTGCCGCGTTGGGAGTCTTATCAATAATTGCCCTATGTGTATTCTTATTCATTCGTTCTCGTCGTTCAAATGATGATGATAATGAAGAAATTGAAAAATCAACAACTCCAATCCATAATGATATGTCATTCTACCCAGCTTTAACAAACCGTCAAAATAATAATCCAAATATCACAAAATCAGGCTCATCAAATGGTTCTTTTGATTTCGATCAACCAACTCCAATCATAAATGGTGCTGATTATGGTCGTAAAAGATTAAGTAATGGCTCATTACCTGATGAAAGACATCAAAAAACTTTAAGAGTCACCAATCCTGATGAAACTACTTTGAACGATACAACTCTACATAATGAAGATGGGTATATGGATAGTGATGATAGTGATTTTGACAAATACAGACCTTGAGCAAAATAGAAGAAAAAAAAAATCATTAAAAGGGCATTACATACATATATACACATATTAGTTGATACATTTGTTTTAAATATAAGATACTTGGTTTATTCTTTTGTAGAAAATCCGTTAAGGATGGAAAGATTTGAATAAATTTCATGATTTTATGACCGACATTGGCAGATTTGAAAAGTAAACAAACGCGAAAGTATAACAACCTTTAATACCCAACCACGATATGAAAGACTCGAGAATGTCAGCCTTGAGAAACTCCTTCATACCGAAAAGATCTCCCTTGGTGGTTGGAAGAACACTTGCTCGCTTGTCGTTGGACTCATTGCTGAACCTATGTCTGTTATGGTGCTCTTTGGAAATCACTTCACCGCAACTTTTACAAGATCAATTAGAAGAATTGGAAATATCTAGACAAGATTATATTGCTGAATATATTGCTGATATACAAGGTTATAAAAATTCCAAAACTATAACAAAGAAGAAAATCATTGATAAACTACTCGTTGATATTTATCCCAAGGGGTTGAATCTATTACAATATGCACAAATAGATTCTCAATTAATTGTGGAAAAATCAACAAATTTCATATATTGGCAAACTTCTAAAATCATAAATTCTGAAAATGAATCACACATTCTAAACCTTCATTCTCCACAAGAATTTCTCGAAACTTTGGTTAAGAATTTATCAAAATATTATATGAATCATATTTATATATCTCATCATCCTCATTATCCTTTAATAATCATTAAAATCCAATTATTCGATTTAATCCATTCAAAATCTTCAAACCCTTCAACTTCAATATCAAATCAACTCATCTCAAGGAAGCCTTTCTTCTTAGCATTACCTCAAAACTCACCAACTTTAATCCATTCACCAATCAATATAGATGATAACACCGGGATGATTATTTTACAATGTATCTCATCAGCTTTATCAAATTCATCAATACAATTAAGAATACAACAATCCCATAATGAGCCTCAACTGTTGAAAAATTTAGAATCTTTACATATCCTAACTGGTAATTCAAGATTTAAAGAATCTTTGGGTGTTTGGATGCCATATGCAGATGGTACTATTGATATATCACCATTTGATGATGCTCAAAATCATCAAACAATGATTCCTAATATTCAAGATGATGATGACGATGAGGATAATATAAGGAGAATCGCAAGATTACGATTTAAAGGTAGTTTGAATGATATTAGTAGTCAATTTATATTTGAAGGTGGTGTTAAAAAGAGGAAATTATCACCAGAGGAAGATCAAGATGAATTTCAAGATGAAGAAGAATTTTCAAGTATAACACCAATTCAAGATCTAGTTTTCAAAATTTCACAGGACTATAAATCTATAAAACCTCAAATAAAATTGAAACTTCATGGGAATGATATATTTGGTGGGGTTTTCGAATTATGTTCTAAAAATATCATAAATCCCGAATTAATACCTGGTTGGTTAACAGGTGAAGAAGGTATGAAAAATGGGATCGTGGAAGATGGTGTTTTCAAAGAAGAAGAATTGGAAAATAGTTTATTGATTTAATAATAATATATATAAATTCAAAAAAATCTATTCGAAGATTGTAATTTCAATTTGTAACTTTCTAATAATTCTTTCAATCTTGGAGTTTCAACATCATTTTCAATCTTCAACAAAGTTGATAAATCTTTCTTATTAAAAGCCTCTTCAATGACATTTTTATAATCTTTTAACTTGATTAAATATTCAATACGTAATGAATAATTCAAATTTGATTTTGATAATAATCTTGATGCCATTTGTGATTGATTTGAAGAGATCAATTTTTGAATTATTGGTTCATATCCTATAACAGGTTTAGTATTAGATACCCATTCGAAAATTTCATCAAATTTTTCAGTTTCAATCAAATAATTCAATTTAATATATTGAAATTTCCAATCTGTTATCTTAAATTTCTTTAAAAAATTATTAATCTTATTTGTTTGATTCAACAAGATTAATTTCTCTAAAGTTTCAAGAATGGAAAGATCATTGAATTCAATATTAAAATCATTCGTATATGTCTCTTGTAATTGAACTAATTGAAGCTGTTTTTCTAGTTGTTTATGATCATTGGAATTCTTTCTCATCAAATTATATCCGTCAATTGCAGTTTGTAAAACTTGAGTTTTCTCATTTGACGAATTCATAGTTTTCTCTAATTCATAATTAGCAAGATCAATAACACGGTCAGCTTGATAGATATAATCATGAATCAATTTATAATCATCATGATGGAAATATTCAAAACAATTGGATGCAATTTTAAAATTATTTAATAACTTGAAAAAAACAGGTAATGATAATGTTTGTTGTAAAATATATAACGTTTCCAATAATAAATCAACATCTTGTGAATCACATGCCTTCTTCAATGCTAATTCATGTTCCTCCATAACGAGTAATAATGGGATTTGCTTGGTAAATAATGATTCAAAATTAATCAATATCTTGGCCAAGTTTAATCGACCTTCTTGAAATGCAATTTTGGATATTTTTTCAAATGAAATATATGAATTGTTTTCAAAATTTTGAAATTTCGTTATGATCAATTTGGATATTTCCTCATCGTTCAAATTTGGATTATATTTGATCTTACAACATGCCCATTCTATAAATATCAAATCAATTGGTAATTTCAAAAATTTAGATATTTGGAAACTTTCATAAAATTGTTGTCTTTTAACTAATAGTTGAATGATCCTTTCTATTCCTAAAAATTCATATTCTAACAATGTTAAAAAAATACCAATCTCCGGAGACCTAATATTATTTATAATCCTTAATATATCACATGTCTTTATGAACTCAACACTATTCTGTTGATATAAATCAGTACTTAATTCTAAAGCCGATTTCCCAAAAGATGCGGCTTTCAATAATTTTTTTTGCCAATAGGAATCAAATTCTTCCAATGATGCCTTTATACATGTCCCAACTGCATTGTTCAAATTTTCATTAGATCCAATGATTTGTAGATTTTCATTTGCCTTTGGTGAATGTTTATTTAATTTATCAATAGAATCTATCAAGATTGATGCCTTTGAAGTTGATCCTATCTTGAAACAATCCACAGTTACCAGTGCAACTTTACTTATGAATTCTAATGTTGATTCAGTAAGGATTGTTAACCCATCCAATTCATTATAGATTAGGAAATCTTGATTCAAATAAAAATCCACTGACCCACCGGGGGCTATTAATTTCACCGTGTCTGTATATCCAACAGCTATAGCATCTGAACCACACCAATCAAGGGAGTTTGGTGTCAAATCTAATTTGAAATCAAATAATGCCTTGTTGAAATTTGAAGTTACAATAAATAATTTCTTTATATTTTCTTGAAATAATGCAACAAATTGATTATTTCCTGAAATTTGCACTCTTGAAAAAGGTCCATCAATTGATTTCTTAACAACGTTCCCATATTTCGGTACGTAATAGATCTCTTTATTTATACTGATGAAAATCTCGAAAAATTCGTCATCATTTGTAGTATCTGTCGTATCATGAACTATAACATCCCAATCTCTGAAAATGTATTGATCACTTGGAATTTCCAGTTTTAAATCTTTTAGCAATTTAGCATTAACAGATATCGAGTTCACCAAATCAATATAAATAATTTTAAAATCATTTAATAAGATGAAGATAACATTCCCTATAACTTTAAAAGCTTTGAATCCAACTAATTGAGAATCATATCCAATCTCATATTCATGAAATCCGCCTTCAAAATCATAATATACTCTCACAAGTCCGTTTTGTAATAATACAACCAATTTTTCATCAATAGTCCATTGGAAATCAATTATTTTCCCATTGACATAGTTATTCCAGTTAATTGAATGGAGTAAATTCCCTGATGCTGTGAAGATCTCTATATTTGTACTATTGTTCGCATTCGTACTTATCGCTGCGCCAGAATTAAGGTCTGTTTTGTATTTATATGCTGCTATCGTCCTAGTGAGTTTGGATAATGATATGATATAGTTGTTTAAGTTGGATATGTCCCACGAATAAGTATAAAGTTCTCTATTCCGATAATACACATCTCTTAATCGTTCCCATCCTAGATAAGGGGTGTGTTAGTTTCTTCTTCCTCCTGGAGAATGGCCCTCAACGAGCCAGCACGAACCTCTTCCAGCAGTACTTACCTAGACTCGGGCTCGACATGATTTTCTAATTCAATTGGTTAGGGCTGATCGGTTCCTTTGATTTCCAATAGTGCTCTTTTAAAGCATTGTTTGGCTTTTTCTGTCAGTTCAGTTTTGTTTTTCCTCGCGGAGATTTTAAAGATTTCTTGGGAAAAAGTGGGTTTCCGTGTATTAAGCACTACAATTAGGAAAACTGTTTTTCAGATTATAAATTAAGGGAGATTGCCAGTGTTCGATTCCACTCAGAATTCTCTAAGAGGATCTCATCATCCATCAATTTCAGTTTCAACAATAAGGAACACCATTTTCTCTGTCATTTTCTCCGGGCATCGCTCGCTACTCGCACGCCAAAAAAAAATCCAAAACGCATACAAATCACCAAAATGATTTCAACTTATAGAGATTAAGCAAAAATCAACGAGAAGACCAATAAGATCATAAAGAAATGACGGAATATATTACTTTGGTATCTTCTGATGGGTTTGAATTCATCATCTCCAAAGACGCGGCTATAGTCTCCGGAACTTTGAAGAACATGTTGTCCTCTACTTTTAGGGAAACCGAAGAACGTAAAATTAGATTACAAGAGATGGATGGTAGATTATTGACTAAAGTTGTTGAATACTTGTACTATAATTCGAAATACAGGGATTCTGTCGATGTTCCAGAGTTCAATATCCCAACTGAAATGGCGTTGGAGTTATTGGTTGCCTCTGATTTCTTGGATGTGTGAATGATGATATGCGGAGTCTTGTAATCATGAAATGGCTGGTGGAAAGGTTATATACCTGGGGCCGTTCCAGTATACCTTACTGCTCAATTGAACTCCTCTTTTTGGAAAGATATACCTTATGGTGTTGAAGACTTTTTAGTTATGGGAAATTCTGAAGAAGCATAGCTGTTCTGTTTCAGTTGCGGATAACAATCGCTTCCATTATTGGCCGACAGCATGATACGACCATTAGTAAGTGCGATATTACCCGTTGATTGTTGATCCAATGCGCTTACTCAATCCATGACTTTCGAAATTATTATCGATGGCTTTGAAATAAAACCTGCTAAAATACACGACAGATTCATGAATATCTTGTAGGTTTCAAAAGTAACATAATGGTGTCTCAAGAGAGTCAATATTATTAAACCCCTAGAAATCTTTCAGTCGGCACTGTTAGATACAAGGGTGGTTCCGAAACGTGGAAGGTGGAAGGTTTGAAGTGTCTCACAATTTTACAATATGATTTGAAGTTATGGTTGAATTTGTGGAAATCAAGGTTTGTATGGGCGTCTTGCAGTCTTCGAACCTCAAACTTTGAGACACCTGATAATGTATTCAGATTTTGACAGTGAATTCCCACATATGGAGCAGCTCAGAATATCCAAGTTTTTTTGGTGCTTTCAGCTTTGAAAATAACCAACTTGGGCTTCGTAAAGCTCTTTTACAGCCCAGAGTGGTCACTAAACATATACAACGTTCAGCAATTCGAGTGATGCATTCGACGCACAGATCTTGGCTGGGTGTATCGGCGCACTATTACTACTACCTTGGGACTGTTGGGTTAGGTCGAACATAAAGCTCATCAGATACCAAAGAATTTAACAATGCACACTTGAGCTTCACTTCCACATTGGTAATGCTGATCCATCTCGGTTTGAGATTTAGATCCATCAGCAAAGATACAACGATACAACACACGGCCACTGTGCATGAGCTCCCGCATTCCACAACGCCCCAATCCATCAAATTTCAACCAATCTGGAGCTTTAAACAACCAAATAAAGTAGTAAAGCGAAGTGGAAATGTATAAACCCTGCACACGCGTAAAAACAATCCCGGACTGGCAAACTCCCTCAAGTACAGAATTGTTCTTCATAGCGACGAGTCTTGACTCTTTGATTGTTCATACGCTAAGTGCTATTATCTTGCTCTGGTGGTTTATTGGCTCTTTGGTGATGCTGTTGTCTTTCATAACCGTTGCTCAGGATCATCGAGCTTTACGAAGGATTTTCATTTCAGATTGGTAGGATCTCGGATCTTTTTGATGGTTCATTTTACAAGGAAGATTTGAGGCTACCTGATCTTACAGGGATGATACATAGATGTGTCTTGGAAATTTAAGGAATAATCACTTTATGGGAAATTAACTGTGATAGGTATAAGTACACTAATGGACAACGTCCTGTACGGATCAATGCAGCATCTCATTGCAGAGAATCTTCCCTCACATTCGGGATTGTGCTAATTTATGAGAAGGTTTTTCTGGTTAGACACTAAATGCTGCTAGTTTATTTTCCCAAAGCCTTGAACCATGATACCTTCTCTACCTTTATCTGCTCCTCTGCCTAAAGGACGTCGAATTGGTGCCTGTCCACTAATGATACTTCTCTCTGTCAGGTTTTGATCTTTATTGGAAACATCTCAAAGTGTTGATGCTATTGATAGTCAAAAAGTCGTTAGGTCAATCAATACAGGGCACCCTGTGATAATGATGATGATGTTCAAAGGACAATTGAAGTTTCATCTTTTACCAATGATGTGCGATCTCGTTACGAATTGAGACACCTGAAGAAACATTTCGGTATCAAAGCACATCAAAATTCACATTGAGGTACATTGCATCATGTCTTTCCATTGCGGCATACTGGGCTGGTGAGAATTATTATAGCGATTGAGAATTACTATCGCGATTGAGACTAAACTTACTTCTTCACCTCTTCATGATGAGATACAACCTTGTTTCTTTATGGATTTTCGGTGGGTGTTGTACATGATTTATGTTCGTTTTGCTGGTGCAAACCTTGTATTTCAGAGGAAATACTAGTTGTCAAATATTGGTTTGTCTCAGAAGAATTTAGTCTATGTGGCCTTCTAGAATGAAAGCAGGGTTTGACTATTAAAGTCATCAACTCAACACCTCTTGAGAATGAATATATAAAAAAGACATACTTCCTTCAATTTAACTTATCTTTATGATGGGGTTTTTTTGAAAAATTGTTCACTCTCAAACAAGGTCGGTTTCGTGAAATAGCCAAGTTTATTTAAAATGAGGTTATCATCAGCCCTTTTGTCGTTCTTTGTTTGGGGTTTACTCAACATCCAAGGTTCTTATGCTCAAACAACGTCTGCTACTGGTACTTTATCAACAGCTACTGGGATCCAAACAGTTACTTCTAACTTGGCTCGTGAAACTACTCTGACTTCTGCATGTGATTATAGTTTCGAGTCCAGTTCCATCAATGGTAAAGGTTATGAAGCTTATTATGATATCACTGGTACAACCACTGGTACTTTAATTCGTTCTCGTGTTTTGACTATTACTTGGTTTTTCCAATTTGATGAAGCTCTTGATGCTTCAGATTTCGCTGTTTCATCATTTGGTTCAGAAATTTCAAACGTTAAAGGTGAAGTGAATCTTGAAGAAGGTTCTTTTATCATTTCTTATGATGTCACATTACCATATTTGACTTTCCTTATCTCAGTTCCTTCTTACTGTCTACTTGATTATGCTTCATTTGAGTTCACAGTTCCAGAAAGCTCAGGTTCAGATTCATACTATGACTTCTACGTTGGTAATGCCGGTTCTGTCATCGGAACCGCTTTGACTAGTGCTATTTGTGGTATCATTACTCTTGGAAACTGTCCTGTCTATTCACAAGCTTTGTCATTTAGCTGTAGTGGACTAAGTTCATTCATCAGTTGTGATGATACTATCACAGTTTCACAGAGTTATTCCTCTTTTTCTTCATCTTCAAGTTCTGAAAGCTCTAGCTATTCAAGCACTATCATCTCATCATCATCTTCTTCTACTACATCATCATCTCCTACACCATCATCTTCTACATCATCATCTTCTTTTACATCATCTACAGAATCTTCGTCAGTAACTTCATTCTCTGATGTTTCATCAGCAGCTCCATCTTCAGACACATCTGCTTCTTCGGTTCAATCATCGTCCTCTGAAACTTCAAGTGCCTCAAGTGTCGCTGAACCTGCCACCACTGCAAGTGATATCATCACAGTCACTACCGATATCGGTTCATTGACTACTGTGTCTCCATTATGTCTTTACTCGTCACAAACTGGTACCATAAATGACAGAGCTTATGAGGCCTCATACACTATCACAGGAACCACTGAAGGTACCCTGATTCGTTACAGAGTACTTACTGTTACTTGGTATTTCAAATTCGATGAACCAATTGATGCTTCCGATTTCTCAGTTTCTTCATTCGGCGCTGAAATCTCAAATGTTAAAGGTGAAGTCAATTTGGAATCTGGTGAGGCTATCATTTCATATGATGTTACTGTCCCATATTTGACTTTTGTTATTTCACTGGCAGACTACTGCTTGCTGGATTACGTCTCATTTCAGTTTGATGTCGATGGATCATCCACAACTTCGAGTAACATAATATCTAAGCGTGCAACTGATGAAACTTACTACGTGTTCTATGTTGGAACTGCTGGATCTGCTGTCTCTTCTGCGTTGAGTACTTTGGTCTGTGGGGCTGCTAACTTATTGGATGGAGGTTGTCCAGTCTATTCTAATCAATTGTCCTTCGATTGTGATGGTTTAAGTTCTTTGTTAACATGTTCTGGAGCCACCACTTTGTTCGAGTCAAGCTCATCAAGCCCAGCGTCCTCTTCATCATACTCATCTATTATTAGCTCTTCATCACTAACTGGTACTTCCTCTTCTTCTGCATCCTCTGAATTCTCAAGCTCTTCTTTCTCAGATTCATCAAGCTATGTCGGCTCTTCATCAGATTCCTCCAGTGCTGGTTCCTCTGTGTCAACTTCTGCTGTTCCATCTTCTTTTTCATCCACATTTAGCTCTGCCTCATCAGAAGCTTCTTCTGTGGGCTCTTCATCTGACTCATCAACTACTTCTATTTCTCCAGAAGGTGCTTCGTCTGTTTTATCATCAGGCTCGTCAATTGCGACGATCTCAACTTCTTCAGATTCCTCAAACATTCCAGGTATCTCTTCAAGTGCTTCCAATGAAGCTAGCACAGTGGGTGATATTACTACAGTCACTACCGATATCGGTTCATTGACTACTGTGTCTCTATTATGTCTTTACTCGTCACAAACTGGTACCATAAATGACAGAGCTTATGAGGCCTCATACACTATCACAGGTACCACTGAAGGTACCCTGATTCGTTACAGAGTACTTACTGTTACTTGGTATTTCAAATTCGATGAGCCAATTGATGCTTCCGATTTCTCAGTTTCTTCATTCGGCGCTGAAATCTCAAATGTTAAAGGTGAAGTCAATTTGGAATCTGGTGAGGCTATCATTTCATATGATGTTACTGTTCCATATTTGACTTTTGTTGTCTCATTGGCTAACTATTGTTTATTAGATTATGTCTCATTCCAATTCGATGTTTCTGAAACAAATCCAATTGGGAAGCGTGCAGATGACGATTCATATTATGTCTTTTATGTCGGTACTGCTGGCTCTGCTGTTTCTTCAGCTTTGAGTTCACTTGTCTGTGGTGTTGAAAGTCTTATCACTGACTGTACTGTTTACTCGAACCAACTATCATTTGACTGTGATGGTTTAGATTCATTATTGTCTTGTTCCGGGACCACCACTCTGTTTGAATCGAGTTCATCCATTTTCTCTTCTCCATCATCGTTCTCTTCGGTTATCAGCAGTTCCTCATCATATCAGTCAACAAGCTCCTCATCTAACGATGTTTCAAGCTCATTTTATTCATCTTCCAGCAGTGCTAAATCTTCTGAATCAAGTGCTTTGTCCGCTATTTCTTCTTCTTCTTCTTCCACTACTATTTTATCAGACTCTGCATCTTCGTCGTTTCCAACAGTGACCATCCATTCAAGCTCATCTTCTCTAATCAGCTCTTCAGCGCTATCTATTTCATCAGCTGTCTACTGGAACTCATCAACTGCTGCTTCATCTAGCTATTTATCCACTTCATCACCAGAATCATCTAGTTATTCAATAAGTTCTGATTCAAGTTCCTTGTCTAGTGTTAGCTCATCTTCAAGCACTTCACTTGAATCCTCCTCTATTCACTTAAGCTCATCTGTGTCTACTGACTTGAGCTCGTCATCTGTTATTCAAAACGGGGAGAGTTCAAGCTCAGTCTCTGCTCCATACACCACTACCTACATTGCAACCAATGGTGAGACTTCCACTGGTATTGTTTCTGACTTCACCACCACTGGTACCGATGGGTCTGTGTCAACTGGGGTTACCACCATT